>CM065920.1:20528514-20553514 GCA_033439105.1 Magallana nippona | reverse complement strand
CAATTTTCTGAGATATGGAGTTGCATTATACCATAGGGGAAAGTGGGGAACATTTTTAGCGATTAATTGCATCTGTCAAGACTCAGATTAGAAACATATTCAAGATTTCATCCTCAGAAGAGCATTGCATGGCTTTTTTTCATTTACTGCAAAGGTCAATGTGTTGTTTTTTTTTCTCTCTAACAAATGAAAAAATATCATCGGATACAGAAATTTGTAAATGTATTACACAAATTATGTATTTAGAGTGAAGTTCTGACATTTTTTATTTCTTTCATTTTAACTAAAAAAAAATTTTTAACAATTCCCGAATATTTTTTTTACAAACTTTTATGATTCAAATATTTCAGTCACTTTAATTATATTATACAAATATTGACTGGGGTTGAGGTCAACATTGATTGTACACTGTATTAGCCCTCGAGGGACGAAATATTGCCGAACACGAAGCGGAGGGTAATATATTATTCCCAAGAGGGCTAATATAATCAATGTTGCCCAAAAACACAGTCAACAATTGTTTTGTTATATGAAGAAACAAACCAAAAATCAAGATAGGGATTTGAAAACAGATATCCATAATTTTCTCAGCTCAACTTAACATAGAATTCCTGATTTTAATTCCAAGCAAAGTCCAGCATTAAACAGCAGGACCACCCGTAGAAATTAAAACTACTTGATTTTACTTCAGAATAATTCGCAACTCCTTATTTCCATTAGAATAGCAAACCTATGCATTGCGCATCTGTTGTTAATTGCCTTGACTGATTGCCTATTAAGACGTTACCTTGTTTTGAAGTCGAGAAAGATTTAGTTTTGTCACTGTTTATGAATCAATGAATCAGAAGCGATTAATTGAAATAGAGGGAATATTCTCTAGGTATTATTCCTAGCCGTTTAATATTAAAAAAATATTGACCCGTCAATAGTTCTCAGATGGATGAACTAATACTAGTTTTACAATTATTGACTTTTCGTCTATATAGGGTTATATAGTGAAAATGTACGACTGAATATAACAATCATACTTGTCCCATTTGAAATTAGCCTTGCAGGGGTATTAGTCCCATTAGGACAGTTTTGGTTTTTCTGCAGGTTCAGATGAGGTTCTGGTAACTAAATTCTGTAAATCATTATGGTACACACTGTAAATTAGAGACAATTTTAGCACAGGAAAAAGTGTTAAAAATATAAATATATTTTTTCAGGGGTTTGTTTTTGGCTTATTGGGAATTAACTATTAAATCAAATTTTACATTTTCAGGGCCAATCAGGTATCCCTGGAGAAATAGGTCGAGTTGGAGATAAAGGAGACAAAGGAGAACTTGAGCTCCCACCTGGCCGATTCATGAGGGGGCGTCAGGGAGAGGATGGTAATCCAGGTGCAGTAGGAAGGGCCGGACAACCCGGTGACGTAGGTCCTAGAGGACCTAAAGGTTTAGCTGGCGTCCCAGGAGAAAGAGTAAGAATCCCAACACCAACACACATATAGTGTAGGAATACTGTAGAGATCAAGGATTAATAGACTCATTTTTGGCATGCTTTTATACATAGGATGAATGGTGTGTTTATTTTGTCTGTATGTATGGACACATATTTATTCAAAGACAGAATAAAAAGAACTTGAAATAGATTTAAGTACTGAATTTCCAAAATTATAAATTTGTTGATAGTTCCGACATTTTTGGGATTTGATTTGATACAAAACATCAGTATTACATAATGAAGTGATGGCATAAAATAAGGAATCTGAATTTTAATAATAGATTGAAGAAAACAGATTTCAAATCCATTTCTATCCATTTTTTAAAAATGTGTTTTGGCCTTATTAGGGTCGAGTAGGAGATCCAGGTTTTGAAGGTCTGGATGGCTTGCCTGGAATGCAGGGAGAAAATGGCCTTCCCGGAATGCCTGGAAATTCCATTCCAGGTGAATTGGGACGAACTGGACTTAAGGGATTTCCTGGAGGTGATGGTTACAGAGGCTTACCTGGACTCAAAGGTATGGATTCTTTGAGAGTAAATTCCAAGTAAATATGGTCAGGAGATTTGTCTATCTATAAGCAATATATGCAGTAGAAATCCATATTGTTTTGTGACAGTTGAAATTTTTTTTATCTGCAGGGGAGAAAGGTGAACCCTCTCGAATCAACATTCCCCCTGGAAAGAAAGGAGAGCCTGGAATTATGGGAATTCCGGGAGAAGATGGCCAAGATGGACTTCCAGGAATATTTGGTGAGATCTTGATGCTGTCTGTATGACAAAATTTGTGAGTTTTTTAAGGGATGCAATTGATTGAAGAATTGCTAATCATAAAATCTCAACTCATACTTATCATTTAACCATTTACTTGTTGAAAAACACATGAATTTGTTACTTATAAATCTTTTCTTTTAGCTGTCATAATTACCATAGAAAGCATGATAGATTTATCCAAACCATTTTTATTAATAATATATTAATCTTTTATCATGGTAAAATTTATTTTTTTGTTCAGGAATGAAGGGAGAGTCTGGCTTCCCTGGCATACCTGGAGAAATTGGACGAATTGGTATGAAGGGTGATGGCGGTCAGTCAGGTATCCCTGGGGAGAGAGGCCGCGTGGGTGAAAAGGGTTACCCTGGGGTGCCAGGATTTGCTGGATTACCCGGTCTACCTGGAAAATTAGGTCTACCTGGAGAATCGGGTGTGGTCGGACTGCCTGGACAATCTGTAAGTATTTTGCTTGTAGTATCCAACTGAGAAAATAAAAATTACTTTTAAATGCCAAAATACATGTAGCATTGTACTTAACTTTGATTAAAAATCACACTTTGGTATGTGTGGGAAAAGTTGTCGATTGTTACCGGGTATATGCTGACATACATGTATGTACAAAACACTTTGTCCACTGCTTGCATTAGATAAAACTTGCAAATCTAAATTTTTGGGTATAACACCTGACAAGCAATTGTTAAATAAATATGCATTTAATAATTGTATGATGTTACTAGTACTCTGACAAAAATCAATACAAGTTTGCTGGTCTTTCATGTAGGGAGACCCTGGAATCCCTGGACTTGATGCACCCCCCATGGAACTTCTGAAGGGTGAGCCTGGAGACCCAGGCGTGCCTGGATTGGACGGAGAGAGGGGATATCCTGGAGAGATAGGGCGTGTGGGAAGACCTGGATTCGGTGGACCAAAGGGAATTAGAGGTTAGATACTTTCTTCAAAATGGGAATTTCTCCTTAAACTTGTCTATCTACTGGGGAAAATATGTATCACTGTTGGCAATAGTTCTCAATTTCAGGAACTTTGTGCTTAAATAAAAAAAATTGAGCTTTCATTGAATAATTACTGTATATTAGTGTCTCTATGAGGAAAAAGGAAATTATCAGTTAATATATTCAATTTGGTTTAGTTGTAAAAGGGTCAAGACAATTTCTCCATTTTAGAATTTGATGGGTTCACATTTTTACAAAAATTTCTACTTTTCCTGTAGTTTTTCTGTTTTAAATTTTCAACAAAGCTAAACAGCAATTTTTGCTATAACTTTGTAAAACACCTGGATAGCTTACAAAAAATTCTCTTGATTTAGTTTATAACATGTACTTAAGTATGAAACGTTAACATGATGAGTTATAAGTTAATTAGATTGAGGGTCAGCTCAGACAACCTTGAATACATAGAATATGATGAATGCTCATACATTTGCTATTTAGAACTTTATCTTATTTTACCAAGATGGAGGATGAGAATTCATTGCATAATATTTGATTTCAGGTGACTCCGGAGAGTATGGATCCCCTGGATTCCCTGGATTAAAGGGGGAAAGTGGGATCATAGGATTCAGAGGATTTCCTGGCCTGAAGGGATTTAGGGGGAGAGATGGAATCCCAGGTAAATCCAGGACACTTTTTCCTTTGGTTTGAAAGACCACTGATTATTTACATGTGTGCCTATCGGTACTTGCATTTGCACCACAAAATTTCATGAAATATTATTACATTTACTTGACAATGTGGGTTTTTTTTCTCTCCATTGTTTTGTTTTGACTTTCGGTTGCTGTTAGATATAATTAGACAGGGATACTTGTATAGTAAAACTTGTCTAATCTGACTTTGGGTGGTTCCGTCAAGTTAAAAATTATAGGTTAATTTTCAGCAGATTGTACAAGTTCGATATCCCATTATTAGAATTCTTCCACTTTTACTAAATAATACACAAGTCCCACTTATTTCATGGTCTTCTACATCCTGGGGTGTCCAAATCTTTAAGAGGGCTGAATGGTAGTGGCTATTTTTATACTATTTTTATCTTTTTAAGGAGAAGAACTCCAAATATAAATATAGGAAAATATTTAAATATGTGAATCTTAATTACTTGGAATTTTTTAATACATGTACTAAAAAAGAGTTTATAGCTAAAATAAAATCATTTTTAAAATTTAAGGTCGGACGACACCTTCCTCCAGCATCTTTTTTGTATCTCCTCGTAATAAAGAGTTCCTATGAAAGTAACCCAGATTTTCACCAAAATTGGTTTAAAAAATCATATTTGTATATTTTATATCAGCAAGTGTATTTTCAATAAGATTATTAGGAAATTGCATACTCTAGTATCTTGCACAAATGCCAGGTAAGGTACCCTAATTTTTTGCAAGAAAGTTTGTCAAAGTAGTAAATCAATGACAAATTCCTGGAAAAAGCTATATAAAATTGAGGAACGTGTCGTTCTGACCTTAAGGTGGATAATGGGTGTAAAGTTGTTGATTACCCAGCGTCTTAAATCACCGAGTTGTTTTTGTTTTCAGGTGAGGTAGGCTTAACTGGTCCCCCAGGTGATGCCGGTCTGCCAGGGTTACCTGGTCAAGATGGGCTCAAAGGTCAGCCTGGATTGGATGGCGCCCCTGGATTGGAAGGAACTCCTGGTCGTGAGGGCCCAGCGGGAGAGCCCGGGCTCTCAGGACTGCCGGGTTTTGATGGTGAGTAAGAATTATAGTCCACCATCATAGATTAAACCAGTGTCATTTATTTGAAATCAACTACAGTCAAACACGCTAAATAGCAAATTGCCAGGATCAATCAATCAAATAAATTTGATTTGTTTTAAATGTAATTAATTATATCTGATAAGTTTGTAATTCAATCTATTAAGACTTTAGAAAATGAAAATTCATTTGCTGTAAATTCACTATAAGACTGTTCGCTATAACTGTGTTTTACTGTACACAATGGTTTTTTTTCTCATATAAACTTATGTTAATCTATGTTTAAATAAAGATTCTATTTCATATTGTAAATTCTTGATACTGTAATTAGAAAAAAAAATTGAAATTTAATTTTCTTGAGCAAAATCCATTGGCTGCTGATTGGCCCTAAAACTTGTTCTTCTTTCTATTTCAATTTCAAATCTTTGTGAATGGTGTAATATATATACGCCACACCTTCAACACCTGAAATTGATAAGTAAAATGGTTGTTTTTGTCTTATTTCATTCAACTCTGTTCCTAGGACTGCCTGGAATGAAGGGAGCAACTGGCTTTCCGGGACGAACAGGTGAACCAGGTGTATCTGGACAATCCGGAGTTCCAGGTCTGAAAGGTAAGCTTGATGGTGCTCAAACATTTCACAAAAAAGGGAAGTGGCAGAGTCAGTTTTGCATGTTGAATTTACAAGAGTGTCATTTACTATAGAAATTGTCTTTTTCTCTATGCTAAATATACCTGGGACAAGTGTTATTTGGTGTAGATATTGTCTCTTTTTCTGTGTGAAATATACTTAAGTGTTAACTTTGCCTCTTTTTCTACTTGTATACCTGTAGGTTCTAGAGGCGAGTCTGGCCTTCCTGGATTTCCCGGTTCATTTGGATTGCCTGGATTGAAGGGAGAACCTGGTGCAGTTGGATTCCCGGGGCCAGAGGGTGACATTGGTCAACCTGGGTTACCAGGGCTCCAAGGGCTTCCCGGAGACAATGGAATTCCAGGTAAAAACAGAGGCAACAAGAAATTAGATATGACAATTGAGATATGTTTATAAAATGCTGTAAGAGATCATTTTCCATTTGTTTGGGACATTACTCATGAATGGTCCACTGCAGCATGGGATTTAGGATCAAAGGTTTTTCAAATAAGTTAATTTTCAAGCATACACACTTTGAGATAACAGTCTGTGTAAGGGAGATAACTCTCATATGAAGTTGTAATTTCATCAATTTTGTTTGCTTATACAGGAGAAGTTGGAATTGTTGGAAGACCTGGACAAAATGGTTTCCCGGGCCGGAAAGGAGAAAGGGGAGAGGTTGGAAATTCCATTCCTGGAGAGCAAGGTATGAGATCTCATTTCTTTGATAGAAACCCCCCTCTGATTATGCTTAATCTGTGAAGGTTTTGTTGTTGTTGTTGAAATTCTATGGGGAAAATATCAAATTTTACAAATTGGATTTTAGGACGAAATGGTAGACCTGGAACTGATGGTCTCCCTGGTTTGAATGGATTGAAAGGAGAAAAAGGGGGGCCCGGACTTGGAGGAATTCCAGGTGAGAATTTTACTGTAATGGGCATTATGTGGGGGGTGTACTATTATAGACTTAATTTGACAGGTGTAATAATAGGGCTTTATGCAAGAGGTGTGATATGTACAAAGAGATTTACCTACTACATAGTTTGTATAATATAATTTTTTTAAAAATGAATCTGAATCTTGATTTAGAAACAAAGAAGACTTTTATTACAATGAAATTTTTCCAATTTTGACTTTTTTTGCATTCATAAATGCAAGCTCAAAATATCATTTTTCATTATCATATATTGTAGAGGTTTGTCAATTTATTATTCGCTTACTCGTGTATGAGAAGCTTTAGGAACCAATAATTGTTTACATTTTTGAAAACTAGCTGTGAATATATACCGGTGTAGTTGTGTATATATAACAGAAGAGGAAGATGGGGCCTTCTGCAGAGGATCGTCATTTAATACATGTATCTTCAATAATGATCATGCATGATCACTTTATCAAATGAATTAAAAACAATCTTGCTGTACGTGTGTAATAGGCAATAATGCGTACATGTATAACAACTGAATGACAGCGTCTATACACAAGTGTGTAAACACAACACCTGTCAAGCAGACAAAGGTGGCATCCATACTAATTGTCAGCTATAAAATCTGTTATTTATCAGCATTATAATTGTTGCAATGTCATGAGGACTATAATTGTAGAAAACAGGAATTCAGACAGCATGTATCTTGGGCAGTGCAAGCTTTCAATTATTATCATTCACATAATCATGCATATATTAACAATGACTCAATGAAGAAAAATGAAATAAAAAGACATGAATTGCTGAAAATATAACAATAAATTAAAACCTACCAGTAACTATACTTGTCGAAGAAATAAAGAAGAATTAATCTTACAATACTAAAAATAGGTTTTTATTACATAAAAGATATCATAGGCTTGATAGGTCTGGAGTATATCAATTAACATTGGACTTTGTCCTCGGTCATTACACTCTCAAAAGGTCTATATGAAAACATATATATTTTGACCTCATCAAAAGGCTATAATTGTATACTAATATATCAATTGTAGTACATGTAAGGAGAATAAATAGATTGAATATCATAAATTCAAAGTATGCCCTCATCAAATATATCAAAAATACAGATCATATGATGTATATTTCATTGAATTTACAGATGAAACAAAAATTTGTATTAAAACCTATCAACAGATTTTTTGTGTGTTGCAAATTCTGCAAAAAAATGAGATAAATTAATTTGTGAAAAAAATATTTGTGAAAGACATTTTTAGATGTGTTTTATAAGTACACAATTTCTAACACAAAATCTGCAATCCTGTTTTTGCAAAATAAAAATGACTGAAAAATAGCAAAAAATAGATCATTTGATATACAATATATCAAACCAGAGTCAGACAACATGAGCTGTGCCACCAGGAGAGTCCATGTCTTTCTGTTCACTTGTATTTATCAGGAGGTCTACTTGTGATTGGTCGGAGCTTTCTTCTACATCATCAGCTGGCTCTATATCATAGACAAAGGCGTATTCTATGTATTCATGAAGAATCTTATTGAAGGCGTTTTGGAAATTTGGACTGCTAGTATCCAAATCAAAAGCAGGAGGGCTTTTGATGAGGATTTTTTGAAAGACGAAAGGCAAAATTCCTCCTACTGCTGCAAGTACTGACTGGTTAATGCCCGATACTTCGTACTTTTCACCAAACGCTGCAATGACCAAGAGTACGAAAAGCAGGAACAACAGAATAATTGTAAACTGGGACAAAGCAGAAAACAGGTTGGTCATGAGACTACCAGGACATCCAGCATTTGGCATATTAGAGACCTCAAAGAACAGGTGCTTAGTGATGTAGGTCACATCAGTGTTGTCGAGGAAAAGTACCACACGGGGCATATGCCATTCTAAATGGGAATCTTCAACAGACAGTTCAAATTGTTGTTCCGAGTTAGACTCATCGTCAATCTGAAACGCATTGTTTCCCTGTTCATTTGGTTCTTTAATTATGAACAATTTCATATCTTCCTCAGCTTTTGACTTGACAAATGCTATCAGTTTTTCACTGAACACTAGATATTTTTTGGTGACACTTCCGAAGCAGTCTTTGGCATATATTACTAAGATGAATGCAAGTGTAGCATACTTGAACCAAACCCCCCAGTTCAGTACCAGTCCAATGAGCTGATAGATGATATATTCCACAACAACAATCAGAAACTCCAGTGCTAGCACTGTGAAAGAGACAATGGAAATTATCAGCAGCAGAGTGATCACCATATTGACGATTTTGTCTATAGCAGTGGTGGGTCTTTTTGGCATCCCTACATGGTCCTCTACAAAGATGGGTATAGGGATGGAATAGTCCTCCTTGTACAGGCGACGGTAAGTGCGAATTATAGGAGAGAAGCACTTTTGTAATGGAAACATAGTGTCAAGGTAGTTAAAAAGGAGACGACACATTATATTGACAATCGGCATGAAGTAGAATGCAATGACCAGAAGCAGGACGGGTATAGCAATCAGCCAGTAGATCCAGGCAATCAGAAGGAAGAAAATACCATATTTCTTTATTGGGATCAGGAGTGTGAATATACAGTATCCTAAAGCCCGAAATCGGTTCATGCCACGCATATCCCTGAAACATGTTCTGATGATATATCGGGACCTCTCTGCCACTTTCTTCTGAAGAACTCTAAACAAGAGAATATCAATGGCTAATGCAGCATAGCAGAATAAGAATATTCCATGGACAGGATTGAAGTACACCAGAAGGCTTCCTGGATAGTTCACATCCAGATTTCGTGTTTCTGCAGCCATGTTTTTCTGTGTTCGGTGGGTGTCCTCATAGATGTAATAGAAGTAGAGTCGGATTATCCAAGGTACAGCAAACACAGGAAGTAGACAGAGGAACATGAATTTCTGGAGACATTCATGCCACAATACAGATTTTTTACATGGTTTCTTAAAAGTGCCAAAAATGTTGCTATGGCAGCACTCTTTGACTGCATCCCGTTCACGAATTTGACACTTAAATATTGTATCATACAATGTCTTGAATACCCCTACTGGAACATTATTAGATTGAACAAGGCGATCAGCTTTCATTTTAAACATAAGCTTAGAAATTGCAATAGTGTATGTTTGATCTTCTTTTAAGTTAGCAACTATATCTTTAAATTTTGGCATGTCAGGATCATTTTCAATACTACTAACTTTGATTGCGTTTTTACTTGAAATGTTAATTTCCTTTGGCAGTTTAGCTGATTTTAGGATTCTTAACTTGACGTGCTCTTTGAGTTCATGACTGTACACTAGATTGACATAAATCTCGCGGTACCATGCTTGTGGAACCAACAGCGGGCTGTACAGCACTACTAGAACGTTGATAACCACCACAATATAAAAAAAGACTGTGAGCCACAGGTCTTCTGATAACTCAGAGCATATTACTCTTCCCTCATCATCTCTGTAGCAGCAGTCATAGTAAAACTCTGCCACACCTTTTCCGTTGTCTCTGATGTGCTGATTACACACACGCTGCCCTTCTGGAGTTTCATCCACTTTTGTCAAGTCGAGATTGCCTAGCACCAAGTCCCTCAACAAGGTCTGGAGGTGTGCGACATCTAGGTTCTGGGTAACAAAGCAGTTAAAAGGACTCTCAGCTATACTCACATCAAAGCTCTCCACTCCATAACGCAGGGCAGAGAAAGGCAAAGAAATCATCTCCTCTTTCAGGAGGAGCAAACCTCTTCCCTCCGATCCTTTTGTCTTGGTCATAGTTAGGGGTAGGAAAATGTCTGTGTTGGCAAGGCCGGAGAGAACCCCTGCTGATGAATTTTGAAAACTAAACTTGATCTTCACCATTTTTGTGGCACCATTGTTAAATAGACTGTCAAAGTTTTGTTTGTTCTTTTTGCCAAGGACGACGATGCTGCAGGCTTTATTGACAGAACCGGTGGAGGGAGTTGCTGTGGTAACATTTTGAGTAAAAATGTCTGATACACAAAGAAAGAGTAGAAACAAACGTAATAAAAACATCATACTGCAGCTTATACCTGTTGAATATCACTGCTGTTTATGTATCCTTAGGGTTCCAGTTTGGTGGAATATTCGTTGTCAATTAAGTCCCCGAAGCACACACAGTTTTATAAAAATCCTACACTTCCTTTGATTTATTTTGTATGAGTCAATTAAGAGTTATGTACAATACTATGCAGAAACTCTTTTTCTCTACCTGTAGAGCAGGTTAGTGAAAACCAAGCATCGAGGCTCTGTGACAAATGCAGGAGCCGATTGATTTCATGTGTATTCATTACCATAGCTGTTTATTTCCTCCAATTTATTTTATCATTGCTTTAGCCTTATATATTTCCTAAATTCAGTTTTTTTATAAATACAGACATGCATGAATACACAATCTTTGTTGTTTACCATTTTTATATGACATGTGACCTTGATAGAGTACATGGTTTTCCCTCTATACAAAATGTCAGTGCAGTGAAAACTTCTAGCTTGTTAATATTGATTTTGCTGTAACTGTCTAATGTAGGTATAGAAAATCGTGGAATATATTTTAATCAGATATTCTGATGTATTGCGACTTGATGATGTGGATCATTGTTAAACATGAGCAGTTAAAAAATGATTGGTTCTTGAGGATGTTATTTAAGGGTAATTCCCATATGGTCCAGGTAAAAATGATGACTTCTGTGTTAACATTTAAAGATATTATCAAGTTGGTTGGGTGTAAGTTTAGATTGGTATTATTTATTCCATGTGCTCTTGATTTAAATAAATGGAAATGCGAGTAATTTAATCAAAATCTTATATCATTTTTGTGTGTGTTGTTTATTTTTTTTTTTTTTGGGGGGGGGGGGGGGGGGCAGGATTGAATTGCAACTAGCAGCCTATGGAAAAGGCTTAAAATATCTAAAAAAAAAAAAAATCTTTAAGGTTGATTATAATTATAACTTAAAGGTAAATTTCAATTTCTGCTAAAAAGATAGAAATAACTGCTCTTTATCAAATCAGTAAAAACACTTATGATGAATCAATATATTTGATAAGAATAAGAATTGTAATGTAGCTGGTATATATATTTTGCTTTAATTGTTATAGGCAATGATGGAGAGCGAGGTGTGACAGGGTTACCTGGTATTCCTGGAGAACAAGGCCGATCCGGACTGCCTGGATTCAAGGGAGAGAATGGAGAGCCAGGTCTTCAAGGGCTGGATGGATTCCCAGGGAAAACGGTGGGTAGTACAAAAAAAAACCAGGGAGGTGGGAGGGGGGGGGGGGGGGACAAAGCAAGGAACTCTAGTACCTTATAGTCTTTTTGAAAGGCAAAAATAATAAGTATTGTGGTTTTATTAATATTCCTGGGTATCAATTTTTGTGGATTCAATGAAAATCCCAGTTTCAAGGATACGTAAATTTGTGGCCAATGGTCCTATCTGTACAAAATGTTGTAGAAATTGCACTTCAATGAACATTTAATTTTCATGGATCAACTTAACAACGAAATCCACGCAAATTTGTATTCAATGAATATTGATGAAACCACAGTATTAGGAAACAAACGAAGTAAGGTTAGGAAGAGTGGTTAAGGGGCTGTGTATATATCAATAAGGTTTTTTTAGATCTGGTCAATTATTACAAACAAGTTTTTTGTTAAAAGAACTGAATTTGCACATAAAAAAAAACGATTTGCTGAAAAGAAAATGTAATAGAGAACAAAAGAAGAAAAGGCATCATGTTGGAATATGCTCCACCCCAGATATTTAGAGAAATTGCTCTTTATCAAGATTCACAAAATTCAACTTAAAGTGTATAAAACATTTGAGATAAAAATTAATTTTGTTCGGGCAGGGTGAGACTGGTTTACCAGGTGCTGATGGCTTCCCTGGAGCCCCAGGTGACCGGGGTGTGTTTGGTTTCCCCGGAGAACAAGGCGTGGTTGGTGCTCCAGGAGAGCAAGGATTTGATGGAACACCTGGACGTTCTGGTCCCGACGGACTAAAAGGATTCTCTGGTGATTCTGGTCAGGACGGACTCCCAGGATTCCCGGGAATGGTGGGAGCAGATGGTCTACCTGGATTTGACGGACTGAAGGGAGAGGATGGAATCCCAGGGGAGGAGGGTAGGGCTGGCCGCCCAGGAAGGAAGGGAGAGCAAGGTAAGTAAAGAGGATTAAAGGTGATCTGTGGAAAATTGGTGAATTAATCGTTATTATAGTGCCATATTCTTGTGAGAAAACTTTTTTCATATGTTCAGTTGTAACAATCAGTTGAGCAAGTTACATATAAGATATTCAGATTTTTCAAACTAGGTTGATGATTCTCTTCCAGGTGACTTTGGATTTGTGGGTCGTCCCGGACCTCCAGGAGAGGACGCATTTGGTGAGTACATGTACTTGATAAGTATACACTTAAATTTTCTAATAGCAAACAATACCTGACCAGATATGATTTTGTGTTTTTTATTTTTTTGCGATTTTAAAGCGATTAAAAAAAATAGCAAAATTTATATATTAAATCATGAAAATTACTGGTCTAAGATGTACAGTATATTTCCATAATTATGTTTTTTGTATGCATTTTTTTTTTCGATGCAACTGTAGGAGTGATTGGAGAGCCCGGAAACTTTGGAATTCCCGGACAACCAGGTCGCCCCGGAGAGAAAGGAATGGAAGGTGAAGACGGACTCCCAGGATTCCCTGGTCTGAATGGAATGAAAGGCGAGGCTGGTTACGGTCCTCAAGGGTTCAAAGGAGAGAGAGGAGAAGATGGTTTCCCTGGAGAACGAGGTACAGAAAGGGGTTTGGTTCAAGAGCCATTTTTTTCGAAGTGAAACAACCTGTTGCACCCTCACCCAATTTTAGTTTTTGTTATTAATGATTTTTGCAATGCATTTACCAAAGTTTTGATAGTTTTAAATTGCTTGTTTATAAATATTAACTTGACAGTATTGTATGGGAATTATTGAATAACTAAATGAGTGATATTTATACCATGAGTTATCTCTTATCAGAAAAATGTTAAGTAAGTGAATATCAACTTGTGGGACTTATAGAATAGTTAAATAGAAAAATTAGATAAAAAATGAAAATGTTACTGACTGTATCAAAAATTGAGAATAGTCCAAACAAAAATACAGGTAATTATTTTCAGAATTTTGCAAAAACTGTTAAATTACTTTACCTTGAATCAACTCACATGTGACAAAATGATTTTAGGGCGTGTTGGACTTAAGGGATTCCCTGGAGAGCCTGGATTAAATGGAATTCCGGGACAGAAAGGATCAGTGGGCCTTCCAGGATTCCCCGGAGAGGAGGGAACTGTGGGTAATCAAGGATTCCGTGGACGAAAGGTAATGGTTACTTCTGGGGACAATATGAATTGAGTCCTCAATTATATCTTGTACAGCATTATGGGATGCATGTTTTTCCAAGTTTGTGTAAATAATCCAAATATTTTTGTAAGCTAGGCTTCAGTGGTAACTTTTTATACAGGAACTCTGATTTAGCAGTGTTTTTGTATGCTAAAGTCTTTAACTTTCATGATTATAATGGCGTGCAGGTACCAAAACAATACTTCATAAATAATTTGAAGCATATGCTACTGTAATGTTATTCTATTCACAAATAATATCTGGTATGAAAACAAAACTTGAGAAATAGAATTATTGCCATGTTCATTTAGTTTGATTGAAGAGAATTAAGTGTCTCCTTTGAAATTCTTGGGAATCGAACAGATTTTAAAGCAATGGTTGTTTCCTGGTCTGTAGGGTGAGAGGGGTCTGGATGGCATTCCGGGAGAACAAGGACGGACAGGAGAGAGGGGATTCCCTGGAGAGAATGGGCGCGTCGGTTTCCCTGGTGAACGAGGTCTAGATGGTCTGGATGGGTTTAAGGGCGAGCAAGGAGATCTTGGTATGTCTTCCCTCATTTCCCTTTGATATCTTTAGTTAATATTTGAGGAAGCTTAATTTTTATGGACTTTTAGTGGGTATTTAGTGGATACTGTATCAATGTAGTGGTCATAGTCTATCCTTTAACTCCTGAATTTTAGGAATGACAATAAAAAATGAGATATATTGGTTGGTCTCTATTCATTTCCCTCCGATTGAATATTTGGTGGGTACTGTAATATTGAAAGTAGTGGTTGGAATCTTTTGTTTATAAAAACACCTGAATTTTAGATATGACAAAAAATGAGATATTTGTAATTTTCTCTTTTCATTTTTCTTTAATTTCTATTTGATGGATTCACTGTATTAAGTAGCAGTAAACAGTTCTTTAATGCCTGCAGATTACTAAAGTTAAAAGTTTTTACCCTTATCGACTTTATATGTATTGTGAAGGGTACAATTAGGTTTTTTTTTAAGGATTCACTGGCTTGCCTGGAGATCCAGGACCCATGCCTACAAACTTTGAGGCACTACCCTGGCAGAAAGGAGAAAGAGGAAACATTGGTATAGAGGGAGAACCAGGTCTGAATGGACTGGCTGGAGAGAGAGGTAAGTCATGGACACACTAGACCATGTAAAGTTACATGGCCTGTTTAAAACTGAACACTACTCATAAAAGGCATTGTCTGCCTTATTTCTCTTTCAACGCCCTATCCATACAACCCCTATATAAACTCTAGACCTCTTAACAGTTCATGTATTTTGCTGTAGAGGTCTCATCTGTGTAGATGTACATTTTACATCGACGTGAGACTTGGTTGCGATGAAATTATCAAATTTTCTGTACTTTTTAACAGGAAGAGAGTAACATCAAATATACAGGTCATCATTCACAAACAGATAATGCACATTAAGCAAGAAATAAATGCACAAAATATAAGACAATGTAGGAAATACTACACATTGGCTACAAGTTTCAGGTGTGGAGTTGGGTCTCACGAATTAGAAAGGTTTATTTGTCTGTGTGGTGGTGCCTATTAATGAGTGGTGATTCAGCTTTAACGAGAGAGAGAGAGAGAGAGAGAGAGGAGAGAGAGAGAGACGGGGTTGGTAATGGAAACAATAGATTCTATTGAATGCAAGGGCCTGAGAAAAGAGTTAGGTAAGACATGGAATCAATAGATAATGATGGTCATGAAAACCCCTCATTTACATGCACATGTACTTTGTATCAACAGGTGATGATGGAGTCAGAGGCTTTACCGGTGATTCGGGCCGTAATGGAGATATAGGTGAACCCGGAGTGAAGGGTGCCCCAGGAATCAACGGCCTGTCCGGAATTCCAGGAGAGCGGGGCAGACAAGGGTTACCAGGAGCAAAGGGATTCCCCGGACTTCCTGGAATATCCGGAGCAGCGGGAGAGGGATACGGAATCTACTTTGCCAGGTAAGACACCCAAGAGTTGCTATAGGTAAAAATATGTTCTCTATGTGTCCCTTATATAATTTAGAAGTGCAACTGGCATAATTGACTTATTTTTTATAGAAGCTTTTTGCATTATCTATGAATGTGTGTGGTGTGTAACTGACTATAAGATGTTGATTCTCTCCACAGGCACAGTCAGACAACAGTTGTACCTCAATGTCCAGCAGGAACTGCCAAATTATGGGACGGCTTCTCATTGGTTCACGTCATTGGAAATGGCCGAAGTCATGGACAAGATTTAGGTGAGTAACACTGAGTAACTCTACTGCTATATTTTAAACCCGTGCACCTTGGATACATTTCTGTCCTGGTTTAAAGAGATTTCTGTGCAACCACAAGATATCTATAATATTTTGTTACTTAAACTTTTTTTCCGCGTAGGCAAGTAACCACTAAATAATACGTTTAGTTTATTCATATTAAAGTGTGTGTGTATGTGTGTGTGTGTGACTGAATGTGACTGTTCTGTATGTCTGTTCTTTGAAAAAAAAATAAATTATAAAAAAAAAAAAGATATCTATAATATGCATCCATTTATCAATAGAATGAATTACTGTAGGTTCCTAAATAAACGCGAGAAATTAATATCTGCGTAAAATTGCGAGAAACACCCCTTGCGGATTTTGAAATCTCGCTTTTATTTTCTCAGGGTCAAGAACTATAAGAATATTGGGATAAAAGTTCCGCATTCGCAATTTTGTGTTCTTG
This sequence comes from Magallana nippona, assembly GCA_033439105.1. Classification (NCBI taxonomy): domain Eukaryota; kingdom Metazoa; phylum Mollusca; class Bivalvia; order Ostreida; family Ostreidae; genus Magallana; species Magallana nippona. The sequence continues at coordinate 20,536,888 of CM065920.1, read as the reverse complement.
CGATTTGATACAAAACGACAGGATCGGGGAATTAAGTACTCGCATAAAATAAAGAATCTACAGTATATTCAATTATAGTTTATAGGAAAAAATGAATTAATTTCATTTCTACATGTATTACAGACTCCCCTGATAACCCCTCTAAGTCCTTTGTATCAATATCTATGATTTGATATACAGGAATTTCTGTATAAATCTTGTGTTTAACGTGAACCTCTGCTGTAGGAATCATTTGTTTGCCTGCAACTTCTGTTACGAATCATTTGTTTTACAGGAACTACTTCTTATGAGTTATTTGTTTTATAACCACATTTTTATGAACCATTTGTTTTACAGGAACCTCCGGAAGCTGTCTGAGGCGATTTAGCACCATGCCCATCATGTTCTGTAACATCAATACTGTCTGTAACGTGGCCTGGAGAAACGACTACAGCTATTGGCTGTCCACTAGAGAACCCATGCTCCCAATGATGAACCCCGTGGAAGGCCCCGCACTCCAGCGATACATCAGTCGATGCTCTGTCTGCGAAGCTGTGTCAGAGGTTAGCATTGGACCCTTTCTTTCATATAAATACTTATAGAGTCATAATTTATATTTGGAAAAATTTGCATTTTTAGCGGTAAGAGGCTTCCCCTAAAATAATTTCATCATTAAATGTTTTGCATATACATGCATCTATGTAATTAGGAAAATTCCAAAATATTCAAATCAATATCCACACAATATCATACACCCTAGATATCATAGGTTAACAGAATCTTATTTCTAAAAGAACTGAAAAACTTTATTTGATACCATTTTAAAATATTTGATTGTACAAGCACTCCATTTTGTATTAGATATTAAAGTGGTTGCCAATGAGAAAAAATATAAAATGTGAAGATCTCAAATTCTCTTTTGGGCAGTAAATCAAATATATGTGTATGTAGCTGTCATGTTTACATTTTAAATTTGATTTGTAGGTTGTGGCTGTTCACAGTCAAGAAACCAGAATTCCAGATTGTCCCAGTGGATTCCGTAGTATGTGGACAGGATTCAGTTTTATGATGGTAAAGTTATTTCTCTTCTTCATTATATATGGAAATAAGAAGCATTTTCAAAAGAATTGAAAATAAAACTTATGCAAATGTGTTGCATTAGTGATGTAAACATTAATGAAATTATGTCTTTTTCAGACATAATTAACAAAATGTTAAAAACTCATCCATTGTCTTTCAGTCATCTGGAGCAGGAGGAAGGGGTGCTGGCCAGGCATTAGAGTCACCCGGATCTTGTCTGGAAGATTTCCGGGCTACTCCTTTCATCGAATGCCATGGTAATGGTCGGTGCAACCACTACGCCACATCCTACAGCTTCTGGCTGGCAACACTGAGAGCATACGAGGAGTTCCGAACACCGATATCAGAGACATTGAAGGCTGGCTCTCAGGAGTCGCGCATCAGTCGTTGCCGAGTGTGTGCACGCCAGTAGCTGGCTTCCATTGAATACTCATTGCTCTTTCAGCAGTATTATCGTCATCTACTCAAGGTGACCCAAGACTATGCAACAGTTGTCTTTTTCTTTAATTATCTCAGCAGGTACTGTCAACAACTATTTGCTTCTTTGTCTGAATTAATTAATTAAAGGATGTGTGTACGGAGTATGAACTATAGTTTGAGCTTGGTTGTAAATGGTTATGAAATATTATACATGTATTCGTCCCATTTTTATCTGTGTTTAAGTATTATCTGTCTATGTGATTCAATTTTAATGTCTGTCTGATTTCACATGGTGCTATAAAGAAGTGTAGATATTTTTCTTGCTCAAGTTTTGAGTATTAATGTACATGTACATTATGTGCCTTTTACGTACCTGAGATTTTGTACTTTATCATACGTACATTGTTCGCCTGTGTTGGTTAGCTACAATACTCAGGTGGGCTGCTTTGAAGAGATTCACGAGTTCATCTGTAGATACTCATAACTTCTGATTACCATGACGAATGATTGTCGAGGTTGAATGTATGTTATGGCTCGACTGAGCTGTTCCCGTGAATTTCTTCATAGCAGCCTATCTCTATGTGTCCTAAGTTTTTATTCATATATATATATATCTAAAAATAATTTCACTCGTATGTAAATTTCTTTTTTCAAAAGAATATGAGAATACAACGTATTTTACTTATTATTTCAAAATTTATGCATGTATGTTGCATGAGTATGTCATGCACAAATTTTTAAATTACACCAACAGATTCGATAGTCATTATTATGGTTAACAGCAAACTTTTTTTTGTCAAAGAAATGCTTTAAATAAAGGTTAAAATTATAACACTTGTTATTTTTTTTTTTCTTGCAACTTGGTAATAAAAAAAAGGGCAACATTATAAAATAACAGAGAGAATCAATTTTATTTTGTCAACTGAGGAATCATCTACATGTATACACCTGGCAAATTTTGTAGATTAACCAAAGTCCAAAGAATGAAAAATATGTTATTTCCAAAATTTAATTTTTATCATTTCTTGCATTCATTTTTATATTTTGAGGTCACGTAAGAATTTCAGAGTGCGATTCATAAGGCGATGATTCCCAAATATTTTTCAAAAGCAGTACAAATTTCTATGTACATGTATACCTCTTTTCACTGAACTAAGAGATCCAGTTTAATAAATGGACCTATTCAAGATTGGTCATTTGAATATTGGTTTTTTCCCCTAATCAATGACCATTATTAGGTGAATAAAGGACAACCTCAAACTGTGTTTAAGACAATTAATGTTTATAACCATCTGCTCAAACAACGTCCGTATCTTGTCAACAGGAGAACGGTAATCGTCAGATTATAAGTTTTTGTGAATCTGCAAAAAATATCATTATCTCACAGGACTAAAATTAGAGTTAACGGAAAATTCAGAAAAGCTGTTGAGCAGCACAAACTTTTATTTATATTCGGTGATAGAAAATGAAATCAAAATCATGAATCAAAGAAAGTAACATGATATCATTATTAAATAAAATTTATTTGAACATTTTTGGCATGTATTATCTGTTTATGATAGAGATACGATTTCAGATAGTGCAAATTGAATTTTTTATCATCTGATACACACCTGTGAATTAAAAATAAATCAATGCTGATCGGATTTCTCAACATTTACGTTACATTCACATTCCTAATATTTATTAAATTGTGTTAAATTGCAAATTGATTAATAATAAAAATTAACAATAATTAAAAAACGAAAACTAAAATTACACATTCATTCATACTTTATTTCCTCTACATGATATAATGAAAAAATAAATAAAATAGCTGAAAAGGGACATAACTTTGGAATAAAATACCAATATTCAGGTTGATTGATGATGATTTAATTTATTTCATTAATTAATAGCAAAAACGATTTAGCGATATGCAAACTCTTCTACCGATTCAGTCATTCACGATTTCTTCTTGGTATAGTATTACATTCTTTCTCACATTGAAATTGATGTATGTCAGGTTGCCCCCTCCACTTTTTATCGCAGCAAACATACATATATACATATAGATAATTGAATTATGTAGAAGATGACCCCCCCCCCCCCCCTTTTTTTTTTAGGAGCATATCAAAATTGAAGTGAAATTAACGAAAAATAAATGTTAAGTTTTAAAACTGAAGTTTCAAATACAACGCACCATTCCCTAACCCCCCCCCCCCCCCCCCCCCTCCGATCATGGATTAGGATTTTGAAAATTGGGTATTTTGATTGTTAAGAGTCTGTCCCACCACTTTCAAAAATGATGCTACATGCCTGTATGTAAAAGACTTGTTTTAATTACGGACCAATGTAAGTGGCTTGAGTGATCATAGGGATGTTGCCAGATAACGAAACTACAGAATGTGCATTGCAAATAGATCATTAATGAATATTAAAATGATTAGGGTGTACATGAAAACAACACGTAAAAGTGATTAAAATAACGAGAAAAAAAACTTGGATAAAAACTACACCTTCAAAAAAGACCTAAATAAAACTGTCACATAAAGTAAATGCATATATGTGCATATATTGATCATGTATCAATATTCTGACCAGATATTACTAAAGTATCAAATAGATACGCACCATTCCCTACACCCTCCCCCCCCCCCCCCCCCCCCCATCATGGATTAGGATTTTGAAAATTGGGTATTTTTATTGTAAAGATTTTGAATATACAAGTGCTTAGAAAATAGCTGAAAAGGGACATAACTTTGAAATAAAATATCAATATTCAGGTTGATTGATGATGATTTAATCATGATTTAAAACCGTAAAGATTTTCTGTGTTTACAATAAAAATACCCAGATATTACTATTAGTATATCTATATCTATATCTATATATATATATATATTATGTATTAGTATCAAATATACACCGATATTATCAAAGTTGCTGCTGAAATACATTGCAACACATTGGTAAACTTACACAAGAAAGTCACACAATTTTAGTCAGGAGGAGAGAGCTTCCGTCTTTCTGTTCACTTGTGTTTATCAGGAGGTCCAGTTGAGAATCATCGGAGCATTCTTCTAAATCAGCCTCTGGTTCGATGTCGAAAACAAAGGCATACTCGTTGTATTCGCGAAGAAGTTTATTAAAGGCGTTTTGGAAATGTGGACTGCTAGTATCCAAATCAAAAGCAGGAGGGCTTTTGAAGAGGATTTTTTGAAAGACGAAAGGCAAAATTCCTCCTACTGCTGCAAGTACAGTTTGATTAATGCCAGAAACTGCATACCTTTCTCCAAACGCCGCAATGACCAAGAGTACGAAGAGCAGGAACAACAGAATAACCATAAACTGGGACAAGGCAGAAAACAGGTTGGTCATGAGACTACCAGGACATCCAGCATTTGGCATATTAGAGACTTCAAAGAACAGGTGTTTAGTGATGTAGGTCACATCGGCATTGTCAAGGAAAAGTACCAGTTGAGGCATATGCCACTGTAAGCGGGAGCCTTGAACAGCCAGTTCAAATTGTTGTTTTGAGTCAGACTCATCATCAATTTGAAATGCATTGTTCCCTTGTACATTCGGATCTTTTAATATGAATGACTTCATATCTTCTTCGGCTTTTGATTTCACGAATGCTACCAGTTTTTCATTAAACACAAGATATTTTTTGGTGACACTTCCGAAGCAGTCTTTGGCATATATTGCTAAGATGAATGCTAGTGTAGCATACTTGAACCAAACCCCCCAGTTCAGTACCAGTCCAATGAGCTGATAGATGATATATTCCACAACAACAATCAGAAACTCCAGTGCTAGCACTGTGAAAGAGACAATGGAAATTATCAGCAGCAGTGTGATCAACATATTTACAACCTTATCTTTTGTAGAGGTGGGTCTCCTTGGGATGCCATCATGGTCCTCTACAAAGATGAGTAAAGGAATTGAATAATCCTCTTTGTACAGACGACGGTAAGTGCGAACTAAAGGATTGAAACATTTTTGTACGGGAAATATAGTCTCAAGGTAGGTGAAAAGGAGACGACCCATGATGTTAACGATCGGCATGAAGTAGAATGCAATGACCAGAAGCAAGACGGGAAAAGCAATCAGCCAGTAGATCCAGGCAATGAGAAGGAAGAAAATCCCATATTTCTTAATTGGGATCAGGAGTGTGAATATACAGTATCCGAAAGCTTGCGATCGGTTCATGCCACGCATATCTCTGAAACATCTTCTAATTACATATCGGGACCTCTCTGTCACTTTCTTTTGAAGAACTCCGAACAAAAGAATATCAATAACCAATACAGCATAACAAAATAAGAATACTCCATGGACTGGGTTAAAATAAGCAAGAAGGTTTCCTGGATAGTCCTTATCCAAGTTTCGGGATTCTGCAGCCATGGTTTTCTGCGTTCGTTGGTTATCTTCGTAGATATAATAGAAGTAGAGTCGGATTATCCAAGGTGCAGCAAGCAATGGAAGAAAACAGACGAGCATTAATTTTTGCAAGCATTCATGCCACAAAACAGTTTTCCGACATGGTTTGAAAGTACCAAATATGTTGCTGTGGCAGCAATCTTCGACTGCATAACGTTGTCGAACTTGACATTTAATGATGGTATCATACAATGTCTTGAATACCCCTACGGGAACATAATTTGCGGGAACAAGGCGATCGGCTTTCATTTTAAACTTAAGTTGAGAAATAGTCAGTTTGTATACTTGGTCTTCCCTAAGATCAGCAATAATGTCCTTGAATTTTGGCATATCAGGATCAGCTTTAATATCACTCAGTTCGATTGTACTTTTACTTGAAACATTCACTTCCTTTGGCAGTTTGGCTGATTTTAGGATTATAAGTTTTACTTGCTCTTTTAGTTCATGTTTGTACACTACATTAATATACTTCTCACGGTACCATCGTTCTGGAACCAATAGTGGGCTGTACAGCACCACTAGAACGTTGATTACTACCATAACATGAAAAAACACAGTGAGCCACAAATCTTCTGACAGCTCGGAGCATATCATTCTTCCCTCATCATCCCTGTAACAGCAAACATAGTAAAACTCTGCCACGCCTTTCCCGTTGTTTCTGATGTGCTGATTACACACACTCTGACCCTCGGGACTTTCCTCCTTGTTGGAGAGATCAAGATTGCCTAACACCAAGTTTCGTAGCACTGTCTGAAGGTGTGTGACATCTAGATTCTGAGTGGTAAAACAGTTAGCAGGACTCTCAGCTATATTCACAGCAAAGCTCTCCACTCCATAACTCAGGGCCGAAAAAGGTAAAAATATCAACTCCTCCTTCAGAAGGAGCAAACCTCTTCCTTCAGATCCTTTCGTTTTGGTCCATGAGAGGGGTAGGAAAATGTCTGAGTTGGCGAGGCCCGAGAGAACTCCTGTTGATGAATTTTGAAAACTGAACTTGATCTTCACCATTTTTGTGGCGCCGTTCTTAAATAGATTGTCAAAGTTTTGTTTGGTTTTCTTGCCAAGGACGACGATGCTGCAGGCGTGATTGACAGAAGTGGTGGAGGGATATTCCGTGGTAATATTTTGGGCAAAAATGTCCGACACAAATAATAAGAATAGAAGCAATAGCACAAAAAACTTCATACTGGAGCGTTTACCTTGTGAAAATCACTGCTGCAATATAGAGGCTTCCTGACTGAAGTTTTAAACTGTGTCCGTAAAAATAAGATCCGTAAAATCCAACTTATCCTTTGTTTTTTACACATACAAGTGATATATTACGCAACAATCTACTCTGTGGTAGCTAAGAGCATTTAATTGCACACTGCAGCACTTGCAATAGTCGATTGAACTATGAATGTAGGTCGCAGTAGTTGTTTACTTCCTTTCACTTCCCGTTGCATTATGTTTTACTACAGACGTGCATGAATAAACATTTGTGCTCTCTGCTGTTTTAATAGGTTCAATGACCTTGATGTGGCGGTAACTCGGTGAGGCAAAAAAGAAAAACACACACTATTTATTGATTTTAATATAACGTTGAATAATTTACACTCTAGTGTACTGATGAAAATAGAGGTCATTATAGACTATTTTCAAAAATTCACAAAATTCATGTGTGTAGTGAAATTTTCAAACAAAATACCCTTAATCAAATAATACATGTCCTCATAAAATATATACATGAGTTTTCTTTGGAGGGAAATGAGAGTATAGGGGATTGACAATTAACAAATCTTACAAAATGGTTCAATCTTATCATTTTTTTAAATTAAAGAATTGTACACTAAGTGGAAAATCCGTGGGTTGTTTTTTTTTTACCACATAATAAATCACTAAAGTCAATAAAGATAATTAAAAACAGCGATATATTGAATATTAATCATAATTTTTATCATGCATATTTTGATGCTGTGACTCCCAATACTTGTACCATGAATTTATTTAATTTCCCTATCAAACATATTTTAAAATGAATTGTCAATCTTAGAGTTATTTAGTAACTAGCTGTTTGTATTTTGTATCACTGCATCCAGAATATGATACATAAAGTTATCTGATCATGTTCAAACAAAAAGCAAGCAAAATGTATTGTTTAAAGCTGTTAAAAGGTTGGCAGGGGTTTTTTTTTTCCAAAAGAACAAATATCAAATATATGTTTGATAAACCCATGTTTGTTTCTTATACATTTAATGGTCATTTAAATTTAAAATAAAACATATGATGTGGATGATGATATGATGATATATATATATATATATATATATATATATATATATATATATATATATATATATATATTTTTTTTTTTTTTTTTTTTTTTTTCTTCAAATGTAATGTTTGCATAAGAGGTTTGTTTCATTTCCTATTTGAATACAAAAACCTCGGGTGTGTTCCATATTTTAAATCTTTAAAATCGTTTGCGTTA
>CM065920.1:20502514-20527514 GCA_033439105.1 Magallana nippona | reverse complement strand
GTATCATGTACGTTTTAGCAATTAAATAAGCCAGTAGATGAAAACTGAACACTTGTTTGAAGGTCTATCTCTTCTAAATCACTCACTATTGCATTTTTTTTTTTCGAAAATATGTGCTTAAATTGTTGAACACAAACATTTATTGCAAAGACATGTGTGATAGGGTTATAAACGAGCATCTGAACAGGCACACTTTTGATAGAATTAATCAATATATGTGATGTTATGTACAGTTTCTAGTAGAGAACTAATAAAAAAAAGTTTCAATTGTAAATCTATATCACAAAACCTGTGATTTAAAGAGTTCAGTCATTAATAAAATATGTGTAAATACATGTAGAACTTTGGTATGTTGTCCCTGCATATAAAATACTGTTATTTGATATTTTGCTATAGACATCAAGCTTCAAGCTTTATGTGGATATTCTGCATGTATATTGATTTCTACAAAATTATGTAAATCTAGAATGACTGATACTGTCTGAGCCATAGGTTATGTGCAGTTGTGTGGTCTGGATTTGAATGTATGTGGGTATTTACTCCATTACCAGAGCTTGTTCTGCTAAAAGTCTTTCATACTTGTATGTAAACATTGTGACATCCATTATATTGCAGTTTTTCCAAATATCAACTACCGGTATTCATCCATTGTTGCTAGCCAATGGTTTTTTCCGTCCTCGCCACTTCCCATAGACATGGGAGTCGAGTGGAGTAGACAGAAAACTATTGGCCAGCGAAGATGCTATTCAACGAGATATTAACAACTATAACAGTGATTTTTTTAAAATAGTTGCTAAAAACATTTTGGGTTATAAAATGCAGAAAAAAATCGTTTTTTTATTTGAAATTGAATTGATTTTAACAAAAGAGGTTTTAAAAATGTGTTTTTGTTTTATAGTCATCTGGTTCAAGAAGTATTTTTTTTAAAGTGATGTTTGAATGAATTTTTATTTTATATTTCTCACATTAATGTGTGAAGTGCTTTATATCTATACCAATAAAATTTGGAGCATTATATGATTATTGTTTATTATTATTATGCCCCCCCCCCCTTCAAACTTCAAAGAAGGGAGGGCATATTGCTTTTCTGCTCTCCGTCTGTCGGTCGGTCGGTCAGTCCACCAACAGTTTCCGTTCATTTTCTTCGCAGAGGTTGCACATATTGAAATGAAATTTGGTATACAGATTAATCTTAATAATATCTAGGTCAAGTTTTATTTTGGGTACGATCGAGCAATTTTTTTTTACAGAGTTATGTCCTTGGACTTAGAAAATTTCCAATTATTTGCAGTTTTCGTTCATTTTCTTCGCAGATGTTTCCAAGGGAGGGGGCATAAGTGTTTCACAAACATCTCTTGTTTTTAATATACTTTGTTTTGAAACATTATTGGTCTGCCTCTAATAAATTGGGAATATCATAACGTCAGGTGCTTGTGAGAAAAATCTAACCTCCAAAAACGGAGATTGCATTGACATGGTAAAGAGGAAATTAAATTGCAATAGTAATATAAAATTGCAAAACAGGCAATAAATACGTTTGCATCATATGGTAACCATAAATTACAATTTTTATTCCCTTATTAGACAATTATACGAGGTGTGAAATTCCGCTTGAGAAATACTGCAACTAGTAATAAAAAAAACTAGTCAAAAGAGTCCCACTTTTACCGTTTTGTCAGTCGTGGTTGCCTCATATAAAAAATTTGATTTATTCATTTTAGGTGTATTTTCTTGATTCTATGGTATTTGTTGGTGTGTGTTTCGTTTTGCTTCGTTTTTCGATTTCTTTGATTTTTTTTTTTGGGGGGGGGGGGGTTTCAATATATTTGATTTTATGTAGACAAAAGAAAAAGTCCAAAAATGTATATCTAATAGAGCTTTTTCTGTAAGTACAATTACAATATAATGGCTATATTGTACTAGATTAAAATTACTGCCGCCTTAATAAAAAAAAAATGTTCTCAGCTTCGGGGGGGGGGGGGGGGGGGGGGGGGGCTGCCGCCGCTCTATAGTTTCCTACATGAATCTACAGGTTCGAAAAATTTTTGACGGAAAGATAAAGGTTGCATAACAGAGAACATTCATTAAGTCTATCTTTTATATATATATATATATATATATATATATATATATATATATATATATATATATATATATATATATATATAGGTGCTATTTTCTTATATATTCAAAAATCGTTTTTCTTTTATCAAAATATCGATTTTCTGACAAAGAAAAATACATATTGATTTTAATATCAGAAAATGATTTTGTGATATCAAGAAATCAAATTTCTCATATAAAAAAAATGATTTTCTGATATGAAGAATTTGATTTCTTGATATCAATAAATCGATATATAATTTTTTTTAAATTTTATTTCAGAAAATCAATTTTAATATAAAAAAAAAAACCCAAAACACTAGAAAGAGTTAAAACAAGAATTATTTTTTTATATCAAGAATTCCAATTATTGATGTAAAGAATTCATTTTTTGATATATAAAAACGGCGCCTCGCAGTAACTCATATTTTTACAATTTAAGAGTTTCTATTCCGCTCCTCTCAACAGAAACCAAAGGGTTTTTGAGAAGCGGAGCGGATCAGAAACCCTTGACTTGTGAAAGATGAGTACAACGAGTTCTGAGTATGATAATTCATTAATATTTGTGGAAAACATTTATTTGAAGAAACTCAAATGATCATGTATAAGAAACTCTATAGTGAACATCCCACATGAAGTTATTTGCTTTCAGAAGGACCATTTTCCTTTATTCTTTGCTCGTCTTTGCCAATCCCCCCACCTTACTTCGAAAGATTTAATTGAAACAAATTTAAATAATCATAATGCCACATATAACTACAAATATTCTGAACATTACCACCCCAATCTTATCATTTTATGGTAATGAGAGACTCCTGATTTATTCCGGATTTTTCTTGTCCTTCCGTTTTCTTTTTAAACTTTACGTAAAAACACGACGGAATCGATAAAAATGGCGGATAAAAATTTGCCATGGGGCTTGATAAACGACAAAATATCACCAGGATCAGCCAAGGTTGGTTTTAATGCGATTAGTTTACATTGGGAGATATCACATGCATTTCTATAAAGCACATTTGCAATGTTAAAACTAGAGAAAATATTGGCAACCCGGCGTGGCGTTGGACTTGTTTGTCTACTCAATTCTCCGAACTTTTTGCGTTTCTGAAGATCGTTTATAGCATTAAAGATGTAACAGTTGTCACATCTATTATTCCGTGAAAAAATATTTCACATTTCCATACCTTGTGCTGGGTAAATATTTACAACTGACAAGATCTGTTGTATGAAAATCACAGGCATCTATAAATGTTTAACTGTTAAAAGAGTAGGGGGTCACAATTAGGCTCGAACCCAAGACCCTTAAGTTTAAGTTAAGTGCTAGTAGGAGCTTTGCTATACTGAGCCTATATACACACTATCACATTCTTCCCCTTTTCTTTTGAGATTTATAACCCCTAGAAATCTCACACGAGACTCTTTGATCTACAGGAGTACACCTGATCTATTCCACAGTGGTTATTTTGTTGGGCGCCAATGTAATAGAATAGGGGGGATATCCACAACTAGTTTCTAACCCAAGATCGTTCAGTTTAAAAACCAAAGCTCTACTGACTGAGCTAAGCATTAACCCATTAGCTAGTGCTAGTAGGACTGTAAGGGCATGGCAGTACTGAGCCTATATACACATTGTCACATCATTGACATCAAAAAGTACCGAAGCAAATAAAGCCCTACAGAGTAGTAGAGCAAAATACTCTTCTCCAAAGTAGTGTTTTCAAATCTTGGATAGAAGTTAATTAAAAGGCTCTAAGGCCACACCAATATAATTTCTTGTTCTTCAGACAAATGACCTAAAAAAAGTAGGGGCGGGCGAGCGATTTGATAATTATAATGTTATTATTTTGTTTTGACATAATTTCCAGGCGGTACATAAAATAGGTGGAGCGAGCGATTATATATTTTTTTTATTTTTTACATTTGTAGAGTAAAAAGGACTAAAAATCTATATAAAGTTAAATAATCATGTAACATATCAAACATTAAATGATTTCCATCTATCTGCATTCAGTTATTGTAGATCAACAATATATATACATGAACCTAAATTAATTATCAAAATTGACAATTTTTTTGCACTGAATTCAACTTTTGCAAATATTGTTTGTTACATACATGACATTATATGATAATTTTGCCTTTTTTTGGGCTTGGTTTTAACGTAAAAGTATTGTGGATTATTGTGATATAAAAAATAAGTCTAAATAAATATGGGATGAGAAGAAACTATTTATTCAAAAGGCTTATAGATGTAGTTAGTCTTTCATGTTTGTGTGATCAAAACTAGAAAAATAAAATCCAAAACATTGAACAAATTTGCAATACAGAAAGTCTGTGACTGATTCACAATCAATACAACTAGGAGGAAGATAATGTCTCAGTGAAGCATTGAAGAAGAAGGTTTCCACATCTCAAGAGCAGGCTAAAGCTCTTCTAACCATTAAAACCAAGCTTTGAATTTTTTGTTCCTGGAACAAGGGAAAAACCAGAAGTGAAGTTAATTTTCCTCCTTTATTTGTTGAAGAAGCTCCTCCTAAATGAAATATACCATATTCACAGTATTTATAAATATCGTTACACAGTAACAATATGATCAAGTTTTGGCATTGAGCTATTGACATTGTTCATTATTTCATCTGATAATGATAGTTCACAATATCAGTTACTTGGTCTATTGTCAATTTTTGTTGTTGTAAATGTAATTGCCATAATCTTCGCACAGGACAATATTCCAACCCTTTTGATTATTGCATGTCTATAATATTTTGACGGCCAACTTCACTTTGAGAATTAACATGACCTGTAGGCATCATTATAATTCTAGCCATAAACCTGTGTTAAAATTTAGAGAATACATTGTAAATGTACATGTGTATTGTCAATTCTAAGACCAAAAAACGCAATGAAAATAACGTACTAGTCATCTCTATAAAATTATTTCTATATTCCTCTGACTCAACCCCTGCTTTATATTTTTGATGGTGTCTTCCCCACACGCAATGTAACAGTATGTAATAGAGTGGGGTTAGACCCAAAGGAATCTCAAGAAGTGTTATGATTTTTTATATACTTACATCCAAGCGTATCCAAAATCTTATTAACTCCAATGTCCGAAAGTTTTGCTTCTATAAACTGAGCTGGTATATTGTCCCACCCACGCTGTCATCCTCATTTGTATTACCAATTCTCTCGAAGAATAAGTCGATAAGACATCGAAAGTCGTATTTATGGCAGTGCTTGTAGTAGAACACATCATCGTTTTTCAACTTTAAGATTCGAAAACAGCGTATGTTGTTGAAGACAATCAATGTTTATACCCTACTACTAAAGATTAGTCAATTGCCGGTGATTTCTAAACACAGATGAGACCGAGAATATGAGGTAAGAAAATAAATTGGAGCGGGAAACGAAACAAAATTTTCTGGACGAGGGAAATTTAAAATAATATTATTTTTGCACTTGTGTTAAAATACGAGCGCACGGGTCCGACGAACAAGAAATCTTATTGGTGTGGCCTAAACTGACGCTTCTCTAGTTGTCTGGTGCCTGTAAAAAAAAAAAAATTTCAAACAAGTGAATTTTGCTTGTTCTTGTCCAATAGAACAAGTGCTTTATTATGTGCAGATTCTACTGATAATTAAAACAATGGCAGTCAAAAATTTCATCATTAGTTTAAACTTTAAAGATGGAAGGATAAACAGGAATTCAATCAAGATCTCAATACTGCTATGTATAGAAATTGAGTCACTCTGACTGAGATCAAAGTTCACTAATTCAGTAATTGCATACTACTTGTGGTTTAAAATACAACATCTTGCGATGTTTGATGTTGACAGTTAATTTCACTGAACCTTTATGTTACTGTTTGTTTCATATGTGCTGTTCAAATAAAATCACAAATTAATCAAACAAGTAGATAATGGGATTTAGTTTAAACTAAATATTACTGTAATTTTCAAGTTGACGATACAAGATCGTTATTGAAAAACTTTCACACAAGCCAAATTGATGTTCAGATTGTTATTTGCACTTTTCAGAATGGACTACTATAACGAGTTAAAATTTATATAGAGCCCAGAGTTAACACAACTACTGGATGATAATATTGAAATATTTTTATTTATTCTTAGGCAATATCTGAGAGTAAACTTAAGGCATTTGAAGTTGGAACAATGAATATTGGCAAAAAGTCATTGTCGAAACGAGAGCAAGAGGAACTTAGAAAAAAGGTACAGTAAATAAATTCAGAAATAATGTGTAATTTGGAATTTTTTTTCCCATCAAAATGAGTGTGTAGTTTGAGCAGAACTTTAGTGCTTATTGGTTATATGGTATTGGACAAGATATTGACCGCATGCTGTTATGTTATTTGTTGATATTCTTTTTATTTTACCGGTTTCAATTTTGATTTTCTCCAGCAAGATGAAAAGGCAACAGCAGAAGTTTACAAGGAGTTTGTGGCATCATTCGACGATGCAGGGAAGCTGAACAAGACTTGGGTTAAAGGCGGAACATTTAACCCAGATAAAAGTACAAGTAATAGTCAAATTAACGTGTACCTTCATTATTAAGGCAATGAAATGGCAAGGGAAATTTTCCCTTTTTTTCTGAAAAATACAAATATCACTACTTCAGGGTGGGTAGATTATATATGTCAATGAATGTTAAGGGCATGTGTCTTATTTACAAAAGGGTTACTAGTTTTTCAACTTACGGTACATCTTGCTTAACAATTATTTAAAATTGATAACTTAGTACTTGTTGTAATTTTGATGACTATTAAGGCCTATTTGTCTCCTGATATTTGTAGAGGACAAAGGTGGAGGGAAAGCAAAGATCTATAAGCCAACTTCTAAACTTGCTGAGTTGGCATCTACATTTCAGTCCGTGAAAGAGGCCAAGAAACAGGACGATTTTATGGACGATCCACTGAGACCAGTAAGTTTATGAAATTTATGCAAGGCTGGGATATTGAAAATTAAAGATTGTTGGTCCCTTTGTCCAGACAAATGAGTTTGAAAGTTTGAATATATTAAGAATTTGCCCACAAGTGAATCAGCTGCCCTAAATAGGACATAAATCAGATGCAGGCCGTATGTCCATATTCTTTATGATATTGATCTTTTATTTAGCCTGTCCCTGGAAAGAAGAAGACAGAGTCAAAGAAAAAGAGTAACTTGGAGATTTTTAAGGAGGAGCTGAAACAGTAAGGTTCTATTGCAGTGTCTATTAATTCGCTTTCTTGCTGAACTCTGTTTTAGAATTCAAGTGCAATATTATAAAGATACGGTTATTTCCCCTAAATTTCCAGAATGCAACAGGAGAGAGAACAGAGGCACAAAATGAAGAAGATGAGGAACCAGCCCCCTGACCCCGGGATCCTCACACCCCCCATGGAAGATCCCTCTAGGGTCTCCAAGTTTGACCCCATGCCTGCAGACTTTAACATTGCGGGTAATTCCTCAAACACTTGTTCTTATGAATATGTGCATACATAATTTTTCATTTTATAACATGTATATGATTCATCACTAATATTTTCCTGATGCATTTTGTGCTGTTAATTTATAGATATGAAACTTGGACCATATGACCCAGTAGATGAAACAACTACAAATATTTATGTTGGAAATATAAACCCTAAGGTATGTGCCCTGTTATAACAATGATTTAATCAAGTTGAAAACAATTATTGCAGTTAATTAGGGTATGTTTGCTGCTGTAAAAATATGGTTTATTGCCAACATTTTCTTTATTTTTCAAAGGATAAATCACATACTTTCATCTAAAACTTAATCAAGCTTTGGTATATATATTAACAATAACGATTAGGTTTTTTTTAAAATATATCCAAGATTTTTCCGATTGATTGACTTGTAGATGACAGAGCCAGAGCTTTGCGAGATCTTTGGTCGGTTTGGTCCCCTGGCCAGCGTTAAAATCATGTGGCCCCGCACAGACGAGGAGAGAAGCAGGGGACGCAATTGTGGATTTGTGGCTTTCATGAATAGAAAGGATGGAGAAAGAGCTCTCAATGCATTAAAAGGTCAATAATGGAGTAATAATTGTATTCATATTAGTTGTACGTGTACTAACATCATGTTAATGTCAATTGCTCGTCTATTCTTTGTTTTTACCTGCTATTGAAATTAAGATTATGCCTTTGATTTTTTCTAAAGGCAAAGATATTATGCAGTATGAGATGAAGTTAGGATGGGGTAAGGCTGTGCCTATCCCTCCTCATCCAAAATACATCCCCCCGGCTTTAGCAGAGATGACCCAGCCCCCACCCCCCTCAGGATTGCCATTTAATGCCCAGCCCTCAAAAGGAAGGGATCGCAGAGGGAAAGGCCTCGGAAAAGTCCCTCCCCCATCGGGCCGAGAGGAGGAGGAGGGTGGAGAAAAGGTAATAACCAACAAATGCAGCTCTGATATAAACTGTTAAATGTTTAGAGAAAAAGCTATTGTTTTATGTAATGTAGGTATTGTTATCATTTGTCGTGTATATTTTGGAGCCCCCAAGCAATATTCTTAATTTTGATTACACCTGAATACATGTACATGTATGTTAGCTTCATAGCTTTTCCGTGCATGAAATATTTAGAAATACTCATCATAGAATTGTCTGTAAACAAATTTCAAAAATGATCTATGGTAGGTATGCATTTTTTTCCCTGCTTTTTTTTTTTTTTTGTTCTTCATTTATTTTTTTGAAATTAATTAACAGTTATAGATATTTTGGTTAGGTAGTTTAAGGATACTCTAAGACAAAATGTTGACATTTCTTTGAAATTAACATGATGTAGCTAGCAACCATACTTAACACGACTTAATTTGGTTTTTCAACTGCGATTTCTCCAGAGTTTAGCCAACGCTGTTGTCAAGGTGGTTATCCCAACAGAAAGGTATCTATTCTTAGTTTGTATGTATTTCTAAGAAATGCGAGGTTTACGACTAGAGTTAGGGCTGGTTAGGCAATAAACCACCACTGGCCAAAGAAGAAAGGGATCAAAAGAAGAAATACAGTCCCCAGCAGAAAACCACCACTCAGAAAGAAAAACTCAGGTGTGAAGGAAATAGTCGCATAACTTTTGATTAAAAAAAAGTGAAAGGAATGAAAACTATTTGTACATTTATTTTTTGCGCTCGAGTCAGTTGTCAGTTGATGTCAAGCAGACTGAATTTAATTTTCTTTTCTTAAATTAGGAACAACCAAATTATTGAATTTTTAATTGATGAAGACTTTAATGCATTAAAACTTTCATGTAAATGAAATACCATTGGAAACATTACAAATGTACTTGTAAATCTTTTCAAATTCAATGAACTGTATCTTTTATTCAATGAATATGTACATCAAAGACCTGTGTTTAATGATATGTATAAAGTGAAGAGTGGTTTCTATAATTTATTAATATGTAATACATTATGTAAGAAAAATGTGATGTACACTACTAGCAATAATCATGATGGTATGAATATTGGATTTTTTCTATTTTACCCATGATAATACTATTGGTTAAAGATCACACTCATACACAAGATAAATCTCTGTACAAGTACACTGAAACTATTTACATGTAGATCCAAACAGATGTAGAAATTGTAGATGTCCATTTCCTGTACAAGCATGTTAATGCTAAGTAGAAACATAATATCTTGTAAGGCCACATAAAATAAATATTTAGATTCTCATCCTGATGTGCAAAAAATATAGGGAAGGTGGGCAGATTTTATTTTATATTTTTTAAGAAATATCTATTTCACCGTCCATATTTATGAAATAAGAACTGCTTAATATTTTAATCGTTTAAGCTAATATAAGTACACAAACCAATTTGTAATCTTTTAATTCCATTTTATTTCAACTAACTGTTTATGCATGTAGACATTCATATCCTTATGATAACAAACATGACTGGAATCATACGATAATCCACATGTCAAGCAGCCATTAAAATGTTCTGACTCTTTTGTATACTGAGCCCTATTTATTTTTTCAAAATTTTTTTTCCACACAATTTAAAAAAAAAAAAATTCTTGGGGCGGCCCACTTTCAGAGGGGTGGGCAGGGATGAGAATCTAAAAGTAATTTTATATGGCCTAACCAAACTATTTATTTATTACATACAAGTTTTTCGATACCTTGTGAAATGCCAAGGAAGTTCTCAACTAGTACTGTATTTTTTGGGGGGTTATATTGATTGTCTGATGGCAGATTGATGCTTCTTAGGTTGCTGTGGAAATTTTTTTTCTAATCTTCTTGTCAGCTAGAATGATGACATAAACAGGGCTTCTCAAACTTATGAAATAGTCAGGAACCTAATGGGTTTCATGGCTACTTCTTAATTGTACATACAGTTGTTACGACGGTGAAGATAATAATTTTTACATTCCACAAGTTTTTTGAAAATGTTTTGTCATTTTTTTATACTTTTAATTAATTGAAAGATCTTAAATCAACCATTCTTTTTCCTTAAAAGAAAAGAAAAAAAACTAATTTGGATTTTCGGGCAAAAATTCAATTAAAAGATATGATGGGGGGTTCTTGCCCATGAAAAGGTTGCGAATTTGTTTTTGATCTCTTCACAGGAACCTGCTGATCCTGATTCATCGCATGATCGAGTTCGTCGTGCGCGAAGGTCCCATGTTTGAGGCCATGATCATGAACAGAGAACTTAAGAACCCACAGTTCAGGTCTGTATTGATATCCATGTAATCAGAATACAGCTTTAAACAAAAAGAAAAAAGAAAAACCATGTACATGTAAATTTAAGGTTGACAATTGTAAGTCTTTTTTCTTATTTTCAGATTTCTATTTGACAACATGAGTCCAGCACATACCTACTACAGATGGAAGCTTTTTAGCATTCTACAGGTAAATCTTGCACAATTTTTATTTACATTCTACAGGTAAATCTTGCACAATTGTCACCACTAAATAAGTAAAACTAATAGTCATGAAACCATTATTACATGTTTATCCATTCTATCATAACATAATATTACAGTTAAATCAAATAATACAATTGATGTACATCATTCAGCATGTGTTCTGATTTCAGGGAGATTCCCCATACAAATGGAGGACAGAGGAGTTCCGAATGTTCAAAGGGGGATCCCTGTGGAAGCCACCGCCTATGAACCCATACACACAGGGCATGCCAGAGGAACTGGTACAAGAAGACTACCTGGAGAAAGTGGTCGAACAACAGACGCCATCAGGGCCCAAAAAGGGGCAACTCACAGACAGGTGAGAGGGCCAAAGCATTGTAATAGTCTATTTCATTTTTATATTTTCCAGTAAAAGAGATATACAGTAAAACTCGGTTAAAGCAAAGTCCTAGGGACTAGTTGAATTACTTTGCTATATCCATAATTCGTTATATCCATATAACAAATAATAATTATAAGTATAGCAAATTTCGCTATATGTATGTTTTCTTCAAAATGACTACCATTTGTGCTTATCGAGGCATGAAATAAAATACGTTTATCTGGAGTCTTAAAATAATTGGATGGAAAATATGAGGATCTATATGAAAATAAATTCCTTCAAACAATTGTGTTAATTGAAATTGCTTGGTTTAAAGAATTATAAAACAATTTGTTGTAAAAGATGTAAATTTGCTATTTTCACCTTTATAGGACTCAAAATAAATTCGCTATATCCATAAAATCGTTATAACCAAGTTCGTTATGACCGTAAAATATTACAAGGATTTGTTAAGATTTTTGCCAGGGACTCCACAAAACTTCGCTATATCCGAGATTTGGCTGTATCCTTGTTTGTGTGAACACGTTTTCTTGTACCGGTATTATGTAAATGGACCATAATTTTACATTTATTTATGTCTTTCAAAGTCAAAGGGATAGACTGGAAGATATGTTGAGGGAGTTGACCCCAGAGAGAACAAAAGTTGGAGATGCGATGGTGTGGTGTTTAGATCATGCAGAGTCCGCAGAGGAGATAGTTGAGTGCATCACAGAGTCGCTGTCCATTCTACAGACGCCAATTCCTAAAAAAGTAAGATAAACAAAATGTTGACTATTAAGAAAGTCACAGGAAGTACCTGTCTACCTGTCTTTTCTAAAGACACCCTACACAAAACAAGGCAAAGCAGAAGTCAACATTTTAAAAATTATTTTAATGGAATAATAGCATCCCTATTCAAGTTATTGAAAATTGTTAAAGGTAATTCCTCAATAATATAATGTTGAAGGGTTAAATTCTCCTGAGTATCAGAATGTCATGAAATCAACAGTGTTGAACATTATTATATACCCATCAATTTTACCCTTTCACGATACTGTCAGTTTTTCAGAGTGTGATCCAATTTTTTCTGGATTCAACACCGTGGGTTTCAGATTTTGTATCACCACTCTCTGAATCTGATGACATAGTACACATTAAATACTGTCTGTAATTTCGTGCGTTTTGAAAAAGTTCGTTTTAAAAAGTTTTTTTGTATTAGTAAATGTTATACAATTGATTTTAAAGATATAAATTTGTAAATTTAACTTTAAAATGGAAAAGGGTATATAATAAATTTATATATTGTAACAGTAACTGATCCAAAGGTCGTGATCATGTCTTGTTGCCAGGCGTGGATCATCAGATCAAATAGTTTGATCTAATGAAACGCGTCTGGCAACTTGACGTGATCCGGCTCTTTGGGTCAAGTTACTGTTATGATAATATAGCGTATATCTGGTAATTTTCGGATATACAGTATATGTATAAAATGTTTATATTACAGATTGCCCGTTTGTTCCTGGTGTCAGATATCCTGTTTAACAGCAGTGCCAAAGTCCCCAACGCTTCCTTCTTCAGGAGATGGTAGGTACTTTCTACTGAGACCATGGAAATCAAACTAAAAAGATACGACTCTGAGTGCCTTACTACATTGTTTCTTATTACAGTTTTCAGCATAAACTTCAAGACATATTTAAAGATGTCCATGAAACCTATGCAGGAATTGATGGACGTCTAAAAGCGGAGCAATTCAAGGTACAGCAAAAATGTATAATCTACCTGTGTCTGAAAACTTAGTAGACCTAATAGACCTTGAGGTTATTGTGAACTGTGTTTTCTTTTAATGTGAAGATTGATGTCTAGAAAATAAAGCTGCACATTTATTTTAAAATTGTTCTTATAAATCTTCTACAGCAAAAAGTAATGTCTTGTTTCCGAGCATGGGAAGACTGGGCAATTTATCCTAACGATTTCCTGATCAACTTACAAAATGTTTTCCTAGGACTTATTTCTTCAAAGGTAGGTTGATACTACATTAGCATTGACTTAGTGGTTCCTCTTGAATATCTTTTGTCAAAATGTCCAATGAATTTTCTTTTGGAAGATGTAATTCATGATGAAAACAGTTGGCCCTATTTGCAAATTCATTCTATCAGAATGTCCTGAAAACTTTTAACCTTTACAAGGCAATGTTCAATAGAATCTTTCTGGAAATCCTTAAATTGTTATGTCCACTTATTTGCAATATCTGTGATGGAACTAAATCGGTTTTACTGTATTTCAATTATTCATGGTCAATCAAGTGAATTAAGTGTCAAACCATGTTCACTTTTTGAACAATATAAGTGCTGTGACACAATGTTTGTTGTGACAGATGGAGGATGAAGACAGTCGGCACGAGTCAGACATTGATGGAGCTCCCATTGAAGATCTGGATGGTCTTCCTTTGGACTCCAAGGAGGTGGAAATCAAGACCATCGACGGCAAACCCCTGGTGGAGGACGTTGATGGTGACAGTTACACAGAAGAACTGGATGGAGCACCTTGTAAGTGGATTAAACACACTAAACTTAGCACCTAGCAAATGGCAAATGTTTATAATACTTAGCACTTTGCAAGTAGCAGAAGTTTATAATACTTAGCACTTTTAAAGTAGCGGAAGTTTATAATACTTAGCACTTTGAAGTAGTGGAAGATTATGATAACTAACACTTTGCAAATAGCAAAAGTTTACAATACTTAGCACTTTGCATGTAGCAGAAATTTATAATACTTTGCACCTAGCAAGTGGCAGATGTAGATTAACGGTACTTGGTATGCTTTTGGTATCAAGATATCGTCAGAGAACTACTTAAGCATAACTGAACAGTGACATTGAAGATGGAAAAATTAGTGATATGCCAAAATTGATTTTACAGTTTAATTAGCATAGAAAGTTAAAAAAGAATTGCAGCCTCTTTATATACAATACCTGTCACTGAAGATGTTTTCTATCACTTAATGGCTACTCTGAATCTGATTCCTGTTTCTCTGTAAATATATACACATTTGATGCTTTTAGTGGAAGACATTGATGGAAGTGTGATGGAACCAGAAAAAGAGAGGTCTCCTCCCCAGCCCAGGTTTGCCAGCTCAAAATGGGAGACTGTGGATGAAGCCGAGCTAGAAGCTCAAGGTAATGTGTACTAAAGAAGACACTTTTTGAGTCAAAATACACATAGGCTTATCAGAAAATTCATGGAAGTCTTTACAATTGCAGTGTATAAACATTTTAAGTATATGGTCAGCATACTGCTTTCTTGTAGTTTACTTTTTAACTATGCTTTCAGCAATTGATTTACAGCGCATTGATTTAAATGTATTAACTGTACATCTGTAGCTATGACAACATCCAAGTGGGACTTGTTGGATCAGCAGGATGAGGAAAGGGAAGATACACAGTCATCTAAAATGGAGGAGTCGGAGGATATCGACGGAGCGTGAGTAGTGATTAAATCATTGGTGTATGATGTGAATCAACACACAGGGCCACTGGGCAGTGTTTAGGTACAATCTGTCTTGATTTTTATCCACAGACCTTTAGAAGATGAAGGGGCCTACTCTGACAATGATGATGATTTCAGTAAAAGTTTTGATAGTTCCAAGCAGGAAATGACAGAGGAAAGGAGGGCAAAACTGAGAGAAATAGAGGTATGGGAGAGCAAGAGACAGGGAGGGAGAATTTTGCTTGTTGTCTTGCTGTTTGCAGTTAAGACTAATTGTGTTTTGATTCCTTCTTCTCAGCTCAAAGTGATGAAGTATCAGGACGAGATAGAGAGTGGAAAGAGATCTCGGAAATCTCACATGCATATCTCACAACAGATTGAACACTACAGAAAGAAACTTTTACAAAAAGTAAGTCTTTTATTTTCTGATAGCACATACAGTAATCGTTCTCAGAATTTTAACTGCTGAGGAAAGGCCATATATTATTTTCTAAGAAATAGTAGAGAAACATACAAGTATTTTTAATATATCTGTGGCTCAAGTATAAATACTGTATGCTGATTGTGAGTTTGAATTTTTTAATTTTATTGGTAACAGAACATTTTCTAACTTATCTTCGAAAATAACTGCATGGAGTTTTAAGATTTGTCTTTCCTCTAATGATTTCTGTATGATTTTGAAAAACTGCTCTTTGTGGAAGAGAGATTTAGCATGAATTTAAGTTGGTGTTATTTCTGTTTTACAGGAAGTGCTAGATTCTCCTGGTGGAAAGGAGAGGAAACGGCATCGCTCCCGGTCATATTCTCCGGACTCCAAGTCATACTCCACGAGTCCAAAACGCAGCTCATCTAAAAGATCTCGAAGGTAACGACAGCAAGTAATACAGTATACGTTTAAAAAAAGGAAATAAAAGAGCATTTAGATACCTTGAGTATTCATTTTAATCCTCAAATCATGACAAAATTATGAATTAAACTGGTTTTGTTGCAAATAGTTCATGTCAAAGATATCGATAAAAAAATTATCGATTTATTTCATAATTAAATGTCTGTATAATTTGCAACCAAAAGAAACAAAAACTTGACCTTTTATTGTACTTCAGTCCTAAAAGGTCACGGAGATCTAGATCAAGGTCACCTCACAAACGCTCATCATCAAGAAGCCCTAGTCGCCATCGAAGGAAAAGCAAGAAAAACAAGCATAGTAGAGACTAACAAATATCACCAATCCCATCATGCATTGTAATTACCCATTCATTGTTGTCCATCATCTTTCTATGCATTTAGTAACAGGTGTTTTGTAAGATTTTGACATTGTCTTGCAATATTATTTTTTTTTGATCGAGATGTACCCTCTGCAAGAGAAAGAAAACATGTTTAGGTAGTTTGGAAATCCACTGATTGAAAAGATGTCAAATCTATATGCTTTATAAGACATTTTTATTTTGACATTTCTTTTTGTACAAAACAAAAGCATGTTTGTGCTCTCCCAGGGATGAAAATAATCATATAGATCATTATCAATTAAACCTGAAACCAACTACTTACAGAATGACATTGATGAGTGTGTATGCTTTCTGAGTGAACTATGAGCATTCAGCAAAGGGCATTAGATGAGTACAAATGAAATATAATTAGTGGGAAAACTATGAAAATAAGAGAGTGAGTGCGATTCTGAGAGCTTTTTGTTGGCAGTGGCTGCTGAACCATTCAAGATGATTCAACTATTTCTCTTTGTCTTGTTGTTGAGTTATTGCAGTGGGATATCTGTATTTGTTTCATAATTTATGCATGTAAATAAGAAATCAAATGTAAATATTGAATGACACAATTTTTGAGATATATCTAATATTGTGAGTAATAAATCAGGAGAACAAATCGGTGCTGTGTTGTTGTGATGGACCAACATGCTCGGTGATTGTTGCAAGATACAATAGTAAATTGTCAAGAATCTTATAAATTTATATTTAATAACTGTTTCCATAGTGACATGCATATTGGCCACGTTAAACTATGTAAGAAAATCTGTGTTGTGGTGTTTAAACTATCAGAAATCCATCCTCTAAAATGCCTCCTTGGGCTTTCTGCACCTTGTATAAGCCAACTCTTTGTATTCTGGATTGATACCTACGGAGAATCCTGACAGCAGAGTCCCAAAATCTCTATTTGGACTATCTAGAAAACCTTTGGGTTTTCCGGCACTATGATTCAGTCTTATGAATATTCATTATCGTCATGCTTCATTGTATATTCTTTTGCTAATGTAGACTTTGTTTGGCAACGACACAATGCATTTTTGGTATGCATTGCTTACTTATGGCTTGTTTAGCATACTTACACCCCAATCTCCTATAGTTCCATCAAAACCAGCTAATTACCTGCGAAGGAGACGAACCAGCAGTGTGTTATTACCATAATGATGAACATGCTGATGGTATATTGGTGTACCTATTTGGTGATCACCTTGTCCATGTATTGTGACAAGGTGTCGCTTTAAAAGTAGTCGATTACATAAAATTACTTCTTCATTTTGTTATCATAATTACTGTACTTGTGATAATCTTAGGTTACATTATTTGTTTCTAGTTTTTTCCCAGTAATATGTTTAAAGTTTAGGACAGACACTATGATTGATTGATTTGACTCTTTTTTTTTCTGATACCAATACGTATTTACATGTACATGTACGCGCTTTTTTTTCATTGAACTTTATAATCTTTAGCATGTGAAATGTATCGTCCTTTACTCTGCATCTATCTGGCCTGAAGATCAATAATACTGAGAAGTCATTCCACTGGCATAGAATATGCTGGTATACATTGAGGGGTACTTTTGCAAGAAGCCAAGTCTGTATATTCCTTCCAGTTTTGCACTGGATTTGTCGCATTAATTGCCTCAAGGTGTTACTGCGATATGGCAGGTATTCAGAAAACTCAAAGTTGGGGTGGGGGGGGGGGGGGGGGGGGGGGGGGGGGGGGGGGCTTAAGAGGACTGAATGGTTTTGGCAATTTTTAGGCTATATTTATCTCCATTAGATGAAGAGCTATGTATAATGATTTATTTAGGAAATTGTTCAAATTATTGATCTTTAATTTTTTTACTTATAAATAGATGATGACCAAAAATATTAGGTATAAATTTTTAACACACATTATTGTATTTGTATTTGTTGACCCCCCCCCCCCCCCCCCCGACCTCCTTAAAATGGGGAAGATTTTTTCTACAGATGTGATTGGGCAAGAATATCAAGGAGGTGAAAATGACCTTGTTTACAACAGACTTTTATATCTACGCGTATTGCAAAATTTCAATTAATTCACGCGGTTTTTATTTCAATTAGCTTCATTGTAATAGTTGACCTTGGCCTGTAGATCTATTTAATGTTATAATAAAAGCTTACGTTGTCCAAAAATAACAGCTGAATTTCCTGTTTACTATAATCTGAGCACTGTAAACAAAAAATATTTTGTTCAGACAAACATTCAGTGTCAAATAACCACTCCCTTTTAAGACACGTGTCACGTTTACACATTTGTATACGGTTGTCGTTATTGGGTCGTTCGAACTATTTTTATATTACAGTGCACGTGCATAAAAATCATATATGTATATATAATTGTTCTCAATTCATTTTAAAATGACCTATTCTTGAAAAATAAGGAACTTGTCCCGAAGAAAAACTTGCACCCTCTAAACCATCACTATCAGGCACTGTTTTCAATGTTATCTTGTTTTATCTTAATTACATGTAATTCTGTAGACTTAAAAGATGCTTACGTTCCGAAAGTCCAAAATATTTCCTTTACAAAAGGTTAAGCCACTATAATAAAATAATTTTTTTTTCGATGACAGGATATGAATTTATTATTCTAAAGAAAATATGTAATTTTGTAAAAATTTACGATATATGTCAAATAATTTCTTAAAGCACACCTTGCAACTTTATCATAGAATATATACCAGCATACACTGTATATGGAAATCAAACCTGTTTATTAGTCCTGACTGGCCCTGGCACTTATTAGTTCTGACTGGCCCTGGCGCTTCTCTTTCAATCCTTTTATTTCATTTAATACATGGAAACCATCACTTTTTCTATATATTCAACATATGTAATACATGTACATGTATGTGACCAAAATGATTTTTTAAAGACAATATTGTCCTGCCAGTAAAATGACTTTTCATACTTTGCTTTCTTGTACTGTCCATGATCATCATCATCATCTTAATTTGGATCTGGGAACCCGTCTTATACAGGTATCATTCTAAATATTATTTCATACCGCTCTTACCAGGAATTTTATTGTCTTAAGGAAGCTCTTTGAACGAAGGTGGTATTGTCTTATACTCTTTTAACTTCTATCCCCTGAAATCTAACTGGAACACTTTCAAGCTTCAGTCCACAGTCAAAATGAAACAGGAAATCCATAAAGACCCTATTTGCATATTGAACTAGGCAAAACGAAAGGGACATCAGTGTCATATCCTTAAAATGAAAGCAAGCACAAGTCATTTGATTTGGTTTTGAGCACCACCAAACAAATCGAACTCCAGATGGTCCACCTAAATAAACCCATCTCTCCTGGTTGCTCTAAAATCTCCATGAGCTATATTTTCCTATCTATATTGGGATTTCTGGGAAATACTGAGTTTACGAACAAAGATTGATTTTTTCTAACAAACCTCCCTTTCTCAAGGCTGTTTTACACCAACTTTAAGGGCAAACAAAAATGAACATGTCAAAAGTTATATGACAATCAATAATTTTTCAAGAAAACAAATCTTACTGGAGTCTTAAGGTGGAATAACACACCTGGAAAAAGTCATTCAACGGTAAATTATTTGATTACGAAAGATATTATGATAAATAAACTGTACATATGTCAAATAAGCGAACAATTTGCAGTTTGGGGATAAAAAATGAATATCTTTAAAATTCAATTCAGTAAGTAACAACAAAAGCTCCTAAGGGATTCAAACTTGGGATGTACGGATCACAA
The DNA here is from genome assembly GCA_033439105.1 of Magallana nippona. NCBI lineage: Eukaryota > Metazoa > Mollusca > Bivalvia > Ostreida > Ostreidae > Magallana > Magallana nippona. Next base: position 20,507,667 of record CM065920.1, on the reverse strand, counting down.
GCCCGACACTTTATCCACTCGGCTAAGTAGTAAATTACATGTTGCCGTCGATAAAATCAGTTTAATAAAATGAAATGTCGTTTCGATCAGAGGTCAGCCATTTTGTGATGATGTGTTATTCCACTTTAAGTTTGTAAATACTCGTTTATTGTGTTTCAATATATTTTGTAGGACAATATTCCTAAATTATTAAACAAAATACATCAAAGAAAAATACATAATGCATAATTTTGACTCGCTGATGTTTTGTTTAGATCATAATGTATCAAGGTCATTTTATCACTTTTAAAAATAAATTAAAAACAGTAAACAACATGTATATATATGTGGTTCTATACACATATAAAGTTAAAAATATGTCATATGACCAATGGGGAAGTTTAATGAAATAAACAGATATCGCAACCCTGGTATATAAATAAATTGACCGACGAAAATGCTGCAGAAAACCGATCTGCTTTCAGCAGGCTCAGAAACCTGTGTAGTTTTTCGAATTGTACTTAGAAATTGCTGCTTGGAAAAAGTATAAGATTGGAAGTCAGAAACAAAAGTGACTCTAGTATTCAACGGGTAAACGCTTACGAAGTATGCATTTTTTAATTCAGCTGTTTCTGTTCATATCATATGTATCGGACATTTTGGCTCAAAATGTTACCATGGAAACTCCTTCCACTCCTTTTGCCAAACAAGCCTGCAGCATTGTCGTCCTTGGCAAGAATACCAAACAAAAATTTGACGAGAAATACAATGACAAAGTCACGAAAATGGTGAAGATCAAGTTCAGTTTTGAGAATGCATCAGAAGCAGTTTTCGCTGGTCTAGCCAGCACAGACATTTTTCTCCCCCTGTCATGGACCAAAGCAAAAGGGCCTGAAGGAAGAGGTTTGCTCCTTCTGAAAGAGGAAATGATTTCTTTGCCTTTGTCAACACTGAGTTATGGAGTGGAAAACTTTTCTGTGAGTATAGCTGAGAGTCCTCCTAACTGCTTTGTCTCAGAAAACCTAGATGTAACACATCTTCAGACTTTGTTAAGGGACTTAGTATTGGGCAATCTTGATCTCTCCAACAAGGAGGAAAGTCCCGAGGGTCAGCGTGTGTGTAATCAGCACATCAGAAACAACGGGAAAGGCGTGGCAGAGTTTTACTATGTTTGCTGTTACAGGAATGATGAGGGAAAAATGATATGCTCCGAGCTGTCAGAAGATTTGTGGCTCACTGTGTTCTTTCATGTTATGGTAGTAATTAACGTTCTAGTGGTGTTGTACAGCCCACTATTGGTTCCAGAACGATGGTACCGTGAGAAGTACATCAACCTAGTGTACAAACATGAACTAAAAGAGCAAGTAAAACTTATAATCCTAAAATCACCCAAACTGCCAAATGAAGTGAATATTTCAAGTAAAAGCACAATTAAACTGAGTGATATTACAGCTGATCCTGATATGCCAAAATTCAAGCACATAATTGCTGATCTTAGGGAAGACCAAGTATACGAATTGACTATTTCCCAACTAAAGTTTAAAATGAAAGCCGATCGCCTTGTTCCCGCGAATTATGTTCCTGTAGGGGTATTCAGGACATTGTATGATACCATCATTAAATGTCAAGTTCGACAACGTTATGCTGTCAGAGATTGCTGCCACAGCAACATGTTTGGTACGTTAAAACCATGTCAGAAAACTGTCCTGTGGCATGAATGCTTTCAAAAATTCACGCTCCTTTGTTTTCTTCCCGTGCTTGCAATACCTTGGATAATTCGAATTTACTTCTATTATCTATACGAAGATATCCACCGAACACAGATAGAACTTGCAGCGGGGTCTCGAAATCTAGAGCCAAATTATACAGGCAACCTTTTGGCTTACTTAACTCCAGTCCATGGATTATTCGTATTCTGCTATGCTGTACTAGCTATTGATATTCTCTTATTAGGAATTCTTCAGGAGAAAGTGACAGAGCGACCTCGATACATAATAAGGCAGTGCTTCAGGGATATGCGAGGCACAAACCGATCGAAAGCATTCGGGTACTGTATATTTACTCTCCTTATTCCCATTAAAAAGTTCGGGATATTTTCCCTTCTTGTTGCCTGGATCTACTGGCTGATTGCTATTCCAGGCCTGTTGCTGGTTATTGTGTTCTATTTCATGCCGATGGTCAACATAATATGTCGCCTTCTTTTCACCTACCTTGAAATTATACTTCCATTGCAAAAGTGCTACTCACCATTAGTAAATGCTTACCACCGCCTGTACAAGGAGGAATTTTCTTTTCCTGGTCCCATATTTGTAGAGGACCATCCAGATACACCCAAGAAGCCCATCCTCACAAGTGATAAAGTGCTAGATATGATAATAACACTGCTGCTGATTATTTCCCTTGCCTCGTTCACAACACTAGCACTAGAGTTTCTGATTGTGTTTGTGGAATACATCTTGTATCAAGTGGTTGGGCTGGTACTGAACTGGGACGTTTGGTATGATCCTGTTGCACTAGCTTTTATCTCGGTACTGTATGCCATACAGTGCTTTGGAAGAGTCACTAAAAAGTATCTTAATTTTAATGAAAAACTAATACAATTTTTAAAATCAAAAGCTGGAGAAGACATGGAATCAGTCGAAAAGAAAACCCCTAATGAACAGGAAAACTGCGCATTTCAGATCGATGAAAAGTCCTATTCAAAACATAAGCTTCAGTTGTCTGTTCAAAACTCCCATTTACAATGGAATGTGGAATCAGTCGAAAAGAAAACCCCTAATGAACAGGGAAACAGCGCATTTCAGATCGATGAAAAGTCCGATTCAAAACATAAGCCTCAGTTGTCTGTTCAAAACTCCCATTTACAATGGAATATGCCTCGCGTGGTACTTTTCTTGGACAATACTGATATAACCTACGTTACTAAGAAATTGTTCTTTAATGCCTCTAAAATGCCAAATGCTGGATGCCCTGGTAGTCTAATGAAGAACCTGTTTTCCGCATTCTGCGACTTTTTGGTTATTCTCTTGTTCCTGCTTTTCGTTTTCTTGGTCATTGTAGCGTTTGGTGATAAGTATGAAGTATCGGACACTGAGAAGGCTATACTTGTAGCAGTAGGAGGAATTTTGCCATATGTATTCAAAAATATTCTTTTTAAAAAGCCCTCTGATTTTGATCTGGATACAAGCAGTCCAAAATTTAAAGACGCCTTAGATAAACTTCTCGACGAACACATCGAACACGCCTTTGTCTATGATATTGAACCAGCTGATGAGATCGATGAATGCTCTGACCAATCTCAAGTGGATCTCTTTGTTTACACAGCTGACAAGAAAGAAAGGAACTCTCTTCTCCTGGCCCACGTTGTCTGACATTTTTTGTGAAGTATAAAAATATTTATGTTTTCTTACAACAACAATTGTAAAGCTTAAATTTGTTAAAATAATATAATTATATAATATGTCTGAAATTCTGATATCATATTTGTTTACTGTTACCTAATTTAAAGCGTTTTCTTTTACTTTACAGTTGACATGTTTTGATAAACACAATTGATATAGTTTCTTGCTTTATGGATTTACATTTTAGCCCCAAATACTATTATTTGAATTCGGGTTTTTTTTTAACAATAAATAATTCTGCATTTTTATCATTCCTGCAATGCTAGTTTTATATCTAATCTACATGAATATAAGATATATTCTTTAGGTACCTGTCAAAAAATGAAAGCACAAATAGTGAGTTATGTGTTATAATTAAGGTATCCGATCCATATTAGGACTTAATTTTTCTAACCTTTAATATCCATCATATATTAAATACTCTGATATTAATTCAATTGAAAGCATTTTAGAGTAGAAAAAGATTTACCGAGAGAAATTTTCAAAAATAATGTTAACTAAGCAGTAATTAATTAATGAAGATTGCATTAAGGTCTATGGGGACAAGCACATTTTTTAAAATAAAAAAGTAAATATTCAGAATATCAAAAAATGCTTTGGTGGAAAGATGTATTTAATCATTAGGAATACAAAAACTATTGAACATAAATTTTATACCGTATATATTTTTGCTAGAATTAATTTTTATAGATTAAAAGTAAAGGAGACAACTCTTCATGAAAAGGAAAAGGTCATTTATTAGGACACAATCCGCTGTTACATATTGATACTTAAACATGAAAATTATGTCCAAGTATACTGAGTATTAAGCCCATACATTTGTTTTTGGCATCCAGATTCATTGAATCTGGGGCTATTATGGATCGGATACCTTAAACTATATATAGTGAATATAATGAAATCACTTTTTATTTGCTTAAGTCTTATTAGAAATTATAATATATATATATATATATATATATATATATATATATATATATATATATATATATATAGTGAACGATAATAAAAGCTTGTTTAAAATTTCCAGTACTGTTGTAATTGTTGTCTTTGTTTAAAACACACCGGTAAACAGAGTAAGTAGTAGAAGTGACCATTCCTTAACAGACGTGTCACGTTTACACACTTATTTACGGAAGTCGTTCACACTTAGCTGTCTGTATGACTTTATGTCACCCAACATTTGGGTGCGTCTTTTTTTCAACATTATTTCCAATTCGCTTCAAGGGCATTTACTATAAATGATCAATGCAAATCCTGAGGGACCTATGTTTTTACATCACTCTACGTATTATATTGTATGAACTGAAACGTTTTCAATATGTATACGAGTACGTATTTGATTAGCAATCGTACATCAACAGGCTTAGCCTGTCTAACGGTAAAATAATCAATATGTAATTTTGCTGTTGGTTAGTGTGTATATACACATGTCTGTTTTAACATGCTTATTAATAGAAGTCAAAAAGTCAAATTTAAAAAAAAAAAGAAGAAGACAAAATCAAGCATGCTTAATAAAAAAAAAATAGACGTAACCATACGTTAACATTGAATTTAGGTGGTAAATAGGCAAGGCATTCATCAATATTTGTTAAAATGAAGAATATAAGGGAACTACAACAAAATCTTATAATTGATTATTTTAAATCTGCAAAACAAAACCTGTAAGTAAGCTAATTAAGTGACTTGTATTCACTTCATACAATTAACTCGAATACAAAAATTGACTCACTTGAACTATAGTTTTGTGTTTTAAATACATTTAGTTGATAT
>CM065920.1:20477014-20502014 GCA_033439105.1 Magallana nippona | reverse complement strand
ATACCATTGGACTATGATTTTTTTATGAGCTTGTTACTTGGATAAAGTCGCAAAACATCATTATTTGCATGTCCATTATTTTAATGTAAAAAGGAGAATTTCATAATAATATAAACAATTTAGAAATTGCCAAAGCACTACAATCATTATGATCAATTATTTTGAATTTCATTTACATTGATTCCCTATTTGGTCACTCCAACAATTCATTTGACTACTAAGTTTAAACAGCTTCTTTGTATCATCTTGCTAATTAATTCATTTCTTTTAATTATATAATTCATTTCTTTATAATGCTCATCTAAACCATGGCTCAGATAATTTGTAAGGATTACCTCCCTTACTTTTCAACAGCAGTGAACAATAAATAGGATAAGGAAAATGAAAAATGTCATAAAATCATTAAATCTTGTCTGAGCTTGATAAAAATAATTGCAGTTGCACATCTTCAGATGGTGTTCAGACTTATTCCATGCAGTAGTAAAAAAGTCCATAGGGGGAACAAAATTTTGTCTACAGACAGACGGACAGACTAACAGGCGGACAGACAGACAGGATGATTACAATATACCCCCCTAAACTTCGTTCGCAGGGGTATAAAAATGAAGCTACTTACCGGTAGACCTTTAGAACCTTGTATTCCAGGGAATCCAGGCACACCCGGGTCACCTGGTTGTCCTTGGAAACCTGACTGTCCCGGTTGTCCAGGAAGACCAAACAGACCTGGTTCACCAGAGTCACCACGGAAACCGGGCTCCCCCCCTGGACACACTCCACAGTCCTCTCCCCTGCGACCTACAAATCAATTCAACGTCTTTCTCACTTCAAGTAAATTAGTTTCTACTTTTAGGTTTACAAAGAAAGTTTCTCTGTTTCCAGAATACAAGTTTATTCGAACATAATTTATTATGCACCAAAAAATAGTTGCATTAATTAGCAGCCAGTTCAAAATGATATAAATTCTAAGTATGTCACTGATTAAATGATGAACCTCTATCCCCTGGAAGCCCATCTCTTCCATCTTCTCCTGGTATTCCTGGATCTCCCTCTTCTCCAGGAAATCCCACTGGACCTTCTGGACCTGTTACATCAAGTCCTAGACCTGGGATACCATCTAACCCCCGAGGACCGGGTTCTCCCCTCATTCCAGGAATTCCATCCAGTCCAGGACGCCCAACACGACCTTGTTCCCCAGGATATCCCTGTACTGTGTCTCCGAATGGTCCCTGCTCTCCTTCTCTACCTTTGAGTCCAGGAAGTCCAGGCAACCCTGGAATTCCATCTGGACCAAAGTCACCTGATAAAAAAAAGATCATTGGAAATCATTTGTTCCATAGATAAGGATGAAAAAAGAAAAACTCCTTCAAAGAATACGAACCTAAATCTCCGCGATCTCCAGGATAGGAAAACCCTGGGAGTCCTCTGTTTCCTGGAATTCCGTCAGGACCTGGAAGACCTGGAGGTCCATCTCTTCCAATTGGACCATCAACACCGTCCAAACCTAAAGAGAAGGATTTTTAATTCATCATTCATCTATAAATTCAATTTTAAAGCAAGTAAGTATATGCAGGTTGTCCCAAAAAATTCCATAATTTTTAAAAAAATCTGTTTACTGTATGTTAATTTCTTTGACGCTTTGTCAAAAAAATCCTAAATTTTTTAATCCAATGCTTAGTTCACTGCTTGAAAAAGAAATATTAAATTTAACAAAGTGTTACATTAGGTTTTATTTCAGTGTCCAGTTTAATGTAATTTTATAGTCCTGTTTATAGTCCTGTTTAAAGTAATTTGTCTTCCAGTTCAATGTTATTTCATTGTCAACTTTAATGTAATTTTATTGTCCATTTTACTGTAATTTTACACTCACCAGGATATCCTTGAGGTCCCTCAGGACCTGGGTCTCCGGGGCGTCCTCTAGGACCAGGCCTACCTTGACCTCCTCCTTCAGGATCTCCAGGAGGACCCTGAAATTACAAGAGGCACAAAAAATTTCAAGACTAAATTTCTTCAGAAATATGAACAGCATGGCATTTTTTTTTCAAAAAGTTGCCAATATTTTCAAGGATAAAGAACTACTGCAATAAAATCATGATTCACATTGAGAATGAGAAGAATATCAAAAACCAGGTTTTTAATCAAATAATCATCTATATATGCTTCCTAAATTGAAATAATTCTCTGATGCATTCAAAATCAAAAAATTTTGAAACAACTAGACATCATTGAGATGATGACCATCTCAAACAGCCCCGCTTAAATAACAGAAAATAGGATAAAGCATTTCAGAGGATTTTGCTTTGACATTGACATATGAATTAGAAATTTTCCAGTTGGCAAAGAACTTTAAGTCAAGCCAATTATCCCTTACCAACAGGCTTTTATTTTGGTTCAATATGAGCAAGATTAAGCCAATGGGAAATAATTTTTGTTTTGGTCTAAAACTGGATTTTAAAGAGATCTGCTATGACCTTCACATTTGACCTGGAAACTTAGTTTAAGATTGCTGCACACCCTTTACCCAAAAGCTCTGTTTATGTGAAGTATGAGCCAGTTAGGGCTAAGGGGAGAGTAAACATGCTCTGAATTTTCTTTTTGGTGTGGTCTGATATGACCTTGACCCTTGACCTAGAAACATCATTCAAGGTCATTGCACACCATTTGACTAAAGGCACTCTGTGGATGAAGTATGGGCCAGATTGGACCAAGGGTAGAGAATTTTTCAGCTAATTCTGCTATGACCTTAACCTTAGACCTAGAAACTTGGTTCAAGGTCACTGCACACTTTACCCAAAAGCACTCTGTAGGTGAAGTATGAACCAGTTTGGGCCAAGGGGAGAGAAGACATGCCCCAGACAAGTGATCTTGGACAGACAGATGTGCCTTAATTATTATATAGCATCTAGATTCAACTGTAAGAAAGATGTTTGTGAAAAGTTCAACCATCTGTCCAAAAGTCACCAGTTGAACCTATACATAATAGTTGATCTTATTACAGTAAAACACGCTTATAACAAGGTGCAAGGGACGGGCGATTTTGCTTCGTTATAAGCATAATTTGTTATATCCGTCAAGTTTACAACATGTTATAAAGTCATGGGGAATGAAAATTTCTTCGCTGTAAACGTCAATTCATTATAAGCGTGTTCGCTATATTCGTATTTTATTGTACATCAATACCAATTAAATCTTCAAATACATGTACCAGTTGAACATACACCTACCAAATGAATCCAAACCCACCAGTTAAAGATACATCTACAAAATGAACCCAGACCCATATTAGTTAAACCAAACCTATCAATGGTGGAACCCAAAACCTTCAGTTGAACCCACACCTATCGCTTGATTCTACATTCCATTAGTCAAACCCAAACCCACCAGTTGAACCCAACCCATCAGTTGAATCTACAACCACCAGTTGAACCCACACTTACCCGATCTCCCAAATCTCCTCTCAATCCTTGTCTTCCGGGGTCTCCAGTTCGGCCCTAAAAACAGAAATATTACAAAATTTATTTACAATTCCCCTAAACGTGTTTAATTAACTTAGATAAGCATCTCCTTTTAAAACATAAGCTAATTACATTTAAGATGTGAGAAAAATATAATTGCTGTATTAAAGAAACACACTGACAATTTTTACTCACTACATTGGAGAAATAATACCTATAGTGAAAACTTATTCTATTAATTTTTATACGTCATCTGAAGCTATTTTCAAATAGCAGAGGACTTTTTAAAGATATTACGGCAAGCACATGTCTTTTAAAACGCCTGAAAAAGCGACGTCAGCTGAATTCTGTTGACTAAGGTAAAACACTGATAGAAACAAAACAAACGATGGAAGAAACAGGAAAAACATCGAAATAGTTCGAGTTTACTTATCCACAAGTGACACAAGCGATATTTTGATGGAGTATGTGATTGTACCCTCTGACCAAACGGTGAATGCGGCATATTACTCTCAGGTAAACCCAGGACTACGACATTATCGAAATGTCATTATATTATTATTTTTATGGAGTATGTGATTGTACCCTCTGACCAAACGGTGAATGCGGCATATTACTCTCAGGTAAACCCAGGACTATGACGTTATAGAAATGTCGTTATAACTCAACGTCAGACTGCATGGGCCGTGCGGTCTGTATAGGCAATGTATATATAAGGATAACTCCAAAACAAAAATGTACATTGCTCTGATTTTTATACATATACATTATTATACTCTATATCAAAATATCATAATACTTTCCTGATAATGGCGCTGTTTTTTTTAATAAAATTACACGTGTCCACCAACTTTTTGAACAACCCTCGTATATGTATTTACTAAACATCAAGTGGAAATAAAAACTTGGTTACAAAGTAACTCACTATTTCGCCTGATAATCCATCGTAGCCAGAGTTTCCGTTAGCTCCCTTGTCTCCTTTGAATCCAAAAGGTCCCGGCGGACCATCTTTTCCACGTTTTCCCTAAACAAAACAGCAGACATCATAAACAATGATCACTATTATCTTCTGAGATTTATCAGACTTTTGCTGTAAAAAATGTTCCTCTGGGTTCTTTGTAGCTTACCCTCATTCCTTGCATCCCTGGCATTCCAAATGGGCCTTTATCACCTGCCATCCCAGGTAAGCCCTAAAAAGAGAAAGTGTTTTTTAATTGTTGACTTAAAAATCACACACTGTAAAAGTACTCATTTTAGCATTCATTACATATGAATTCTGTGCAGTGGTTAAAGAGGAGTTGGGCTTACAAACTGTTGATTACTACATTCCATAAAACACAAAAAGTCCCAAGTGCAAAAGAGCCGAAATTCCCAGAAAAAATAATGGAACCAGAATTTCTTGGTAACAAGCACAACTACACATTGTGTCTTAATTAATTCCCTACAAAGTTTCCAGAAATTCTGTTCAGTGCTTTAAGAGGAGTTGCGCTTACAAAAAAACAGGACTGACTGACTGACTGATGGAATGACTGGCAGGTCAAAAACATTGTACCTCCCACAAAAAAAGTTGCTTGGGGTATAATTAATAATAGTGTTTGCTCTAGAGTGGGCTGTAGTGCTATGTGTCTCTGTTCCTTCTTTCTATAAGGGATCTCATTAACTAACCTTTTCTCCCCTCTGTCCAGGAAAACCAGGCTGTCCATTTCGTCCGTCATAACCATCGTCTCCTCTATCCCCTCTGGGTCCCTCAGTAATCTGGTTCGGCTCTTTGCCAGGAAGAGTTGTGGGAATTGCCTTGGCGCCTTTCAACCCTCGCAATCCTTTCTCTCCCTTAGAAAAACAAAACACAAAATAATATGGAAGTATGATATCATCATAATATTATGTCAATTTTGTATCAGACTCAATAAAATCATCTTCATAATCTACAAAAAATAATGAAATGTTGCTGCTCAGTTTCTTGGGCACCTAAAGCACTCATGAAATTTAAACTGACCTTTAGACCTTTGGATGGGTTTCCTGCTAGGCCTCCCATTTGACCTTTTGGGCCTTTTCCACCAGGTGTTCCAGGTTGTCCCTGAAAAAAATGCAATTGAAAATCAATCATAATCTCATCAATGAACAAAATCAATTACATTCTGTATGTGAAACTTCAACAAAACCAAATTGTGGCCCAGTCTAAAGAGAAGTCATCCAAATCTTAGGTACTGTGCATCAATATCTGTTACATATATCTATGATAATAAATCCCACATGAAAACTGTTTCAGAAACAAAGTGTCCTTACCCTTTTTCCCCCTGGTCCCTGAGGTCCGGATGGACCCGGTCTGCCTTGAATACCGGGGTCACCCTGTAGAAATATATAGATACATGATCAGAACATCAAACAGGTGTGTTAAAGCAAGAAAATAGACATGATCAATCAGATATGGGATATTCACTCAATGAATGTTTCCGATCATATTACTTACGGAGGGTCCTGGTCTCCCGGGCTCTCCTCGATCACCCTTTGGACCAAATCCGTAAAATCCATCCCCAGGATCTCCCTACAAAGATAGTGGAGCATACTGAACTACTCATGGGCCCACTAAGTGTCAATGGAATTATGCAATGCAATTATTTTAATTCATAACAACAAAATGACAGCCATTTAAGCGATAGTTTATTCATTACACAACTTGACATTGCAAGGAAATAATTGTGGATTTTAAACTGATGATTTCGATTTATTAACCTCACTTTGTAAGTTTTTATAAATGACATTTAGATTTCAGACATTACAGTATTTCACCATGTTTAAATAAGTATTATGTTAATAGATAATTATTAATGGATGTATATGTAAATAATTACATCTGTTTCCTATCAACCTTGCAACTCTTTTCCTTTTTTATATGTGTATATCCGGTATTATGTAATTAATAAACGTAAATCAACAACCATTTTGTTGCTGCTAGAGAGCCCTTAATTGGTTTACAAGTTGAAGAATTGAACTGGGTTTAATATATTTAGTAGTCTGTACCTTGGTGCCATAAAATCCCGGTTCTCCTCTTGGACCCTGTCTCCCTGGCAACCCACTTACTCCTGGAAGACCGGGCAAACCCTGAAAAAGGACCACAAAAAAAGAAACTGTTTATACAGGGCAGACAATGCTGTAAATAACTTTATGGGTACTGTGCGTATCGAGTCACATTAAAGCAATTTTGTTTTAAACATCCTATAAGAACTTATACAAGAATAGCTGATCACCTACCTTTGTACCATTACATCCTGGATAACCTTGAGGTCCTACGGGTCCTTCTAAGCCCTCGTAACCCTACAAAATAAATACATCATTCTCTTAAGACCCATCTGGAACTAGTGGCTAAGCATAAGTATTGCATGGCCTGAGAAAAAATATCGAGTACTGATTACAGAATGCTTCCAAACTTATTCCAGAATTTCAATTTCTGACTTCAAGAATTCAAAATTTGTTCTGACTTGCAGTGTGAGAGACAACAATACTTATATGATCCTATTTTGTTCGTGTAATCTAACATGGATTTAATTTTGGGGCATGCAAATCAGATATCTAATGAGAAGATAGGAACTGTCTGCATTATTATCCAGTAATATTGGATGGCAAGGGAGACAACTTGTGAATGACTTACTGGAACTCCAGGAACTCCTGTCATTCCCTGTGGACCAGCGTCACCCTGAAAACAAAAAATCCAGAAAATATTACATCAACTGAATTTAATTGCATAACAAATTAAGTTAAGATGCTTATTTTTAAAAAGAAATGTAAACATTATATTTCAAGCAAAACTTGACAATATTTGTAATGATATGCCTAGCAGCACTTACTCTGTTTCCTCTTTCTCCGAAGCCCCCGGGTTCTCCTCCCTCACCTCTGAATCCCTGAGGACCCGGGGGACCTTCATTTCCAATAAATCCAGGTAACCCTTGGGAGCCTCTCAATCCAGGTAAACCAAGTGCTCCCTAGAAAACAAAAACAGAGTCATATCTTGTTGAAGTCTGTACTTTTAGGATGCAGAAGATCATGTGAAATATGAATAAAAGAATGAGGATGAATTGTGTTTACATCAATGTTTATTTATTTATGACTTGTTTTACAATTATGAAAGTGTTTGTCTCACCTTCAATCCTTTCTGGCCGGCACACAAACACACGGTGGAACTACATCCTTTACAAGCCTACCAGAGAAGAAAACATGAACATAAATGTGTTATGTACTTATCTAAGGAAGAAGGAATCATTTTTTTGAGTATTATGTGGTAATTAAATACGGTTGGGAGTCATCGAAACCAATAAAGTTCAAAGGGCTTTATGATAGATTTGATCATGCCCAACCGTATTTGATCACCTCATAATATTCAAAGAATGATTTATCATTCATATCATTACATATATATATTCATATAATATTTCCAGTAATGATTAAATATCAAAATAGTCATTGACAAAATGTATTGGACTATAGATTACAAAATCAATTCGTAGTGTTATCACAGACAAAGACACTGGAAAATGTGAATATATATGGGCATCTACAGATTTGTTAGATAAGTGTGTAGCTCAGTGGATTTATCATTAGACTTACACAATTTTTTTTTAAATTGCATTTCAAAGAGATATACAATGAAAATCCAATTATAAAATTTAACAAGCTGATGAATTCTTATGATATAGAAAAACTAAAATCATATTGTCAAAATTTATTAAGAAAATGCTCAACAGTCTGCTCTTCCTGCAGAAAAAATTGTACAACCTACTGTATTGTACTACTCATTTTTTTTTTTATCTTTATTACATATCCATATACATGTACTTGCGATCCTTGTGTGTTTTTTGTGTTCATTTATGCATACTTTTGTTGAACCTCATATTCCAGTGAACTATAGTCTTGAGTGAAATAAAGAATTAAAATTGAATTTTTTTTTATTGTGTCTTTTTGCCTTTATTTCTATTTTTCTGTCTTAATCAAAATAATTTATTTACATGCAAAAACATCATAATTATCTTTAAATTGGCACTAACAGTGTCATTTGAGAATTTTAAAGATTTTTTAATAGGTGTTCAGTAAATTTAATCTATATACAAATAATTGACTTGGAATTAAATGTAATGGAATACAGCTTTACTCTATAAAAAAGAAAAAGAAAAAAAAAAAGCGTACTTTGTGAGATATTGAGGAAAATAAACAGACGAACAAAAGAAAGTTAAAAGCAGCATCTAAAGCAAAAGAATGTGCTAATTCTTCAATACACTCTGAAGTAAAGAAACCGATTAAAAATGCATTACATTACAATAAAAAAAGATAATCATAGAAAGGTATCGCCCAATTTCTCCATGTTACTTTGTGGTTGCTTTTCATCAAGCCCAAGTATTTTTAATTTTTGCATTTCTCATTAAAATTTTTTTTTGCTTGCTGATTCATAGCAAGGGAGCAAACTCATTTTATTTCCTGTGCAGTTATGCTAAACATATTATTTCTTATTAATTAAATTCAATTTAAAAACACATCATTCGACTACCATAATTATCAATTAAATGAAATTAATGAATAAATGCTACATTTTTTTTTAGACTAACATTACCATTGAGTCATAGGGTCAAATTACACTACCTTCAGTCATGAAGGGGTGGGGTTGGGGGGGGGGGGGGGTCATATACTCAAATCACACAACTCATTATTTCAGATAAGAAAATTTAAATAACCAATCATTAAAATAATTTCAACCTGTAAAGCTTAACCTTATAATTTAGATACAGTTCCAATAACATATATATTCCCCTCTTTCTTGGAGTTTGGGCATCTAGTTCATTTCATGAATTAGCACAATTAAATATTTCTTATGAGAGAAAAAAAAATGAAAAAAAAAAATGCAGTTGATAATTTTTTTAGAAAAAGAATTATACATCTGTATATACCTTAAATGAAAAGAATTCAGACTTTCAAAAAAGAAAAACGATAGCCATATAACACATGTTGCATAATCACCATATAAAGCATGCCTATTTGAAGAAACAAACTTTTAAATTATATCATAAACCTATACAGAATTTGTTCCTTAGAAAAAAGATAAAATAAGACGGATAATAAACAGCGCCATGACAAAAGGTTTGTCAAGTAGGAAAGAGCATTTGCTTTTAAATAAATCCTTCATGTAAAACACATACACCAGTTGATAAATGGGTGATTAACAACAAACTATGATTTGTATATGAATTTTACTTGTTTCGGGTTCTTTGCATGAACAGCTGATAAAGGTCGTCATAAATGAAAATTACGATCCAAGAAAATTCTATCCGACAATCTGCAATCGAAGCCTTTTCTCACATCCGCGATTTTACAAATCACGGGTTTTTGGGAGAGGTTTTTTTTGGAAGGGGGGGGGGGTAAGATTCAAATCAAGAAATCATTATTAACCGATAAGTATTTCATAAACAGTAAATGTCGTCGCCAAAAAGTTAAAACGAATATTGACGTGGATGAGAACGATCGCATGGCGTCGAATTTAGAAACAGACTATACTTACTGCTCCAAGAGATAGATCAAGAGAAAGTCCAAGAACCACCAGGAATAAAATCACATCCCGAGGTCCCATAGTTCTTCGCTTCGTCCCCCTTAGTCCGCCGAGGGACACTGTACAATACACGTCGCTTCCGTCACCAATCTATCGGTCTTGACAAAAAAAGAAGCTTCATAGAAGTTTAGCGGGACATTGCGACCATCTTGCAATTCCTGACTTCTCAGCGGAGTACGGTAGCTGCCTCAGTCGCCAGAGTGATCCGCCTACTTTTTGCCAAAAAAATCCCAAATTTTCAGACACTTCAAACCTGCAACTATAGCACTATTATCCTCTCAGTGAGTCACTCTCGACTGTTGTCAAGAGGTCCTCTCTGTTAAACAATGCAGAAAAGGACTATGTGACCACAAAATTGCTGACCTCTTAGTGCACTTTTTTCTGTGCGCGGAAGCGTTCGCAAGATGCTGCTTTGTCTGAAACTAGTTTCCAAAATTCTTGGACGTCAATCAATGTAAATTTTCTGACGATTTCCCCCAAAACGTTACCATGTCTTTGGGAGAATTTGCTACCTGCAGACATCTCATGCTGACAAAAAGTTTCTTTTTTCTTCTTGATCGTATTTTATTAGCATAAAGACAGAAGCGCTAAGTACCAGAGTGAGATAAGAGTCTGTAGTTTGATAATCCTTTGTGCTAATCCGATTTACGACAGATTATTATGCATGCGCTTTATCATCTGTATCCCATCATAAAAGAATAAAATCTGTTTGTAATCCCTAAACCCTTTATCATCAGACGACGTAAAAATTCTCTGCAATTTATATAACAGACTTGCTTTGTTTTAAACTCATTTTGGTGGTATTCGAGTCATTTCCGTCAAAGTTTTTAACGTGAGAAATGTTCGAGAAATTCTCCTAACCTAGTGGGTCGCTGAAACGTGATATGCAAACTCCGCCTCTTTTCTCCAAATCGGAATCTTGGGCATTTCTTGGAGCCTGTCTTCATCCGAAGAGAAAAGAGTTAGAGGATCGGTGTATGTCGCCAACTCTGATGTTGCTGTGGACGTTTTAACGGATTCAGAGAGGTGAATTGTCCAACTCTAGCTGAGAACCTCTCAGCGGTGGAGGATAGGACGGCATAACGGCCGTTCTGTGACCAAAACTTTAACGACGTCAGCGAGAAATTCGTCCCGATGCCGTCAGAACGCAAGGGGGATTGCAGTTGTGCGCCGTGCGCCGAGCAACAAGACGTGAAAAACCGTAGTACTTTCAAAACTTACAGAAATCACAAAGTCATGAAGTCATGGTAAGTTGTAACGATATTTTGAGAGGTTGTTTTTCGATTTTATTCAAAAGTTTTGAGTTCTTTTCACAATTTCTTTGCTTTTGCGATATTGGCAATTTTGCTACCTGCTCTGAAACCGACTATAGTCTGTTTCCACTTTCTCTTTGTAGGCTCCTACTCTGTGTAGTTAGCATATTTATATCAAGCTCAGTTCAAGTTCATGCAGTGAGTACATTTCTTTATTTTATTTTAAATTGTTGAATATTGAAAATGATGTTCTAGAAGATACAAGAATATGTAATTTTAAAAGTAATTTTAAAAGGCAGAGAGTTTTCAATGACGAGAGAGAGAGAGAGAGAGAGAGAGAGAGAGAGAGAGCAACTGTCCACTAACCAATTTAGAATTTTTAGATAAAAGACTTTAATGAGATCTCAAGTTCGATGAGGTCAACATGATCAGACATCCATATCATACATTTAGGTGATTGGTTGTATATATGATACTCAATATTATATTAATATAATAATATTTTCATAAGATGGTGTCCCATTAAACATTTGCTCTTATACAGATGCAGTTAAAGAAATTGACAAGCGATTTCTGTTGGCTTTGTTTTAATTTTTCCCACTGTCAATGTTGAAGGTGAATGAGGCCAAAATTTTCCTTGTATATGGAACTTTGAACTATCAAACCTATCTAAATAAATTTATACAAAATGTACAGCAAAATGGTTGTGAATATATATTAAATCAATCTGATGAATTATAAAAGGCAAAACATACAATTTAAGAGTTCCACAAGAAAATTTACATGTAAAGAGTAGATGGTCATGATGCATACTCTTGGGGAATTGATACTTCCAGCCTCACTCTGGAATTGACCCGAGGCTGTCCAAGTTTAATTCTATGTTGGATGCCACCTAATTGTGTAGATTTTGGACAAGTTGTCATTTTTTAAGAAAAAAACCCCAAAAACCTTATTTTAAATACCGTACATCCATTTTTTTTTTCGCGTTTCACAAAATTTGCGAAAATGTGTAACATTTTTAATTTGTGTCAGTCATTTTTTGCGATTTGAAAAGTTTCTTATAGAAAATGATACAGGATATAATTTCTGCATATTCAATATTTTGCAATGTAAAAGTGATCATGAAAAAAGCGAAAATAAGAAAATTACCTGATATACTGTATTATCCAGTCCAAATTGGTTTTACTTATTGCAACAAACAAAAATAATGACCTAAAGATTACAGTTTACATGAAACATGAATGCTCGCAGTATTTGTTTGGGTGTAAACGAAGAAAAATTAATTATTACTTTTATGAAAATTTTGTTTGTCAAAATTTAAATCACCCTCCCTTGTAGGTTTTGTATATATTGAAGGTTTCGATCAACATAGAATTAATTTTGGACAGCCTAAAGATTAGCATCACAGTCCTCCATTCAGGTTGATAGGAAATCATGCAGTTTGCTCTGGGCCACATACCCTGCTGTCTTGTCTGATCTCTTTCTTGGTTTAGTGTTTATGCAACTGTAAAACATCAGCATAAGAGACTTAGGGCTTGACTGAAGCTGCATAAGGGTAAAAAAGGTTTGCAGTTTCATTTTTAAAAGAAGAGATATAAACTTGTAAGTAATCATGGTATCCCCCTGGTTTTTGTGATAATACTGGATATTTCAATTCATGCAACATTCTACTAGAATGAAACCAACCAATTGCCATTGTTTAGTTTCCTATCAAGAATATTTTAATACACTTAATTGATGCAAGATGACACAATGTCTATTTTGGGGATTAGAATTTTTCCCACCATTTTGCATTTGTAGCCATTGACCAGTAAGTGGTCTATCCTAAATTTATACATGTATAACTACTATTACACCAGACACATGTTTATACAATGTATCCCCATGCAGCTTCTGCAAGTTTTACATCCAGAGATTCATGTAACATATGCTTTTGTTCTACATCTATTCTTATATAAAAACAGAAAAATAAAGTTGTTGGCAAAAGTAAATTAGTGGAGAAAAACATAACATTTATAAAAATATGTTGTATTGTAACAAAGAAATTTCTATGTTAAAAGGGGAATTTTTTTTACATTTTTAAGAGGGTAAAAATACAAGTGTATAGTAAAAGCAGCTTGATAAATCCCCGACTGATTGCCTATGAATAAAGTGCTGTAAAACTTTGGTTTTCATAGGATGAACTCTAGGATGAATTCCAAGATTCCTCATGTAACTACCTCCACATTAGTTATAGCTATAGTCTGAGGTACCTAGACAGTTTCCAATGTTAACTGTTTGTCATGTTTGTGAAGAGGGGGAAATGGATTAATTTTTACTAAAACAAAGTACTCTTAATATCAAACAGTTTGGCATTTATTTCATAAACTGCAAATATATCTTCTATCTGTTTGCTACACTCGAGCTCTCTTATAAATGAGCCAGTTTTTGGTTATCAGATGTGAATCCAAGAGGTGGGCTGCAGGAATTTATTTGACAAACAAAACAAGGGAAAATGGGATACAAATTCTTTGTTGGGGGGTTCTATAGGAAGGGAAAAGTTTGTGCCTGGACTGGGAATTGAGCCCAGGACTCCTGAAATTTCATCAGTTTCACACCTGCTGATAATCTAGCTGGTATGCATGGTCCATTTAGCCCAAACAAACTGTCTTCAACACTTCAGACAACTTGCTCAACCAGGTTCTATACCCCTGGCTGGAGAATCACCTGTTCACCTGTAAGTGTATGGGTTGGGCAACAGCTCGAAATGAATATAGGAAAAAGTTTGTGGGGATTGATACCAGGATCCTTGCTAATCAAGTCAAGTGCACTATCATTGAGGTTTTCCAGTCTGAAATATCCATCAAGTCCATTTAACCCAAACTATCAGAACTGCACTCTTTAAGGATTTCATGAATTACCTAAGGGTTCCTCTCTAGATCCAGGCATGATAAATCATTTAAAGATCTAAGAATGTACCAGAAACATTAGAAAAGATATCAATATGTATATTATTAGCCAAACCAATCAAACTAGAAACATCAAAGAAAATGTGCCACAATTTCCAAGCAATCTTCAAGTTAGTACAAGAAACTTCGCAAATACTTTTAAAGATGCAGTCATATATGGTAGTCACTTCTATCAACATATCTTTATTTAAAAAAATAAATATAAACTTTACAAAGTTAGTTAATAATCTCAACTATTATAAAATATCATTTTGATAACTGTTGGCTTTCACTCTGGTGTCATAGTTATGTGTAAAAACTCTTTTCTGTAAGCAAAAATGGTGTCAAAATAAATGGAATTGTAGATTTTTTTGTCTAAATTACCACATATTTCAGTCCAAATGAATAAAAAACATGGTTTGTTGTAGGAAATTGTTTTCCTTTAATCAGAATACTTGGTAAAGTTTGTTGATGCTTGAAATTGCAATCAGCTTTGTTAAACAATATCCTACTGAACCCTGCTTGAACATAAAACTTTTCAATTGTTGAGTATTTCTTGCTCTTCAGAGGATGAAATGCAATCAACTTTTTAATGGAGAATAAGTTACAATGAAAGCAGTAGGACCTTTATCATAAACTTTATACAATATTCTATAATAGATCTTTACAACGACTCTGCTGCTTTGGCATTAAACAAGAGAAGTAGAAATTTAAATATTTTGAAGTTAAAAAAATAAAAAGATTTTATTTTCCTAATTGCCATATGATTTGTATTATTGTTAATGAATAAGTCTTACTGTATACAGGGTTATTTTTGCCCTTCTTCACTTGCAAACAGTTTCGCCCTATCTTGAATTTGCCTAGACAAAGTTGTGTTAAAAGAAATGTAATTTAAGACATTGGAATTCATCCATTCTTAAATTCGCCCGAAAACAGGGAGGGCAACAGGGGCGAAAATAAAACGAGCCTCAGGGCGAATATTTTCCTGTATACAGTATCAATATATGGTGACTTCCCCATTCATCATCGGTACTAGTTTTCATAAAGTGATCAGTGATAGAACATTGTCTTATCCCCCAGATCGTGTAGTCAAACTGGATTTTTCCTGCATTTTGTCTGAAAATGAGCAATTCATCCTATACCCAGCATCGACATATTGTCCAAAAAATATGGTAGGTTTGTGTAGGTTTGAATAATCCAAGCATTTGTTTTGTCTTTTTAAAACACTGTCCCCTAAAATATCAAATTGACTCTAAGAATCCAAATGGCTTTTCTGCAGGTCCATCTGTCACCAACACTTAGGAATTACTCAAGTCATTTCTCAAGTAAAACCTTTAATAGGAGATAAGTAGTGCCAAAATTTGAGGTAAAACCTCAGATCTGAGGCTGAGAATTTATATGGTGGTGGGCCAGTGTTGATTTTTTGAAAACTTCTTGTATGAATCATTTAGATGTATAAAGCTTCATCGGAGATCTTACTAGCTAAACATTAATTTCTCTATTACTCTCTATACTAACAATTGCCCTAAAAAGAGGTTTCCCCACATCTCTAACACCAATAATGCTTCTGTAAATTGTATACTGAAGTAACAAAACTGTTCTGCTTTTCAAATCTATATTTAATTCTTCGGAAGTCTGAATTGGAACTGAAAATGATAAAGAACTTTGTATAATCTTAAAATTCATGAAAATGTTCCTTTAAAAATGTTTCCTGAAAGTTATAGATACCATTTTAGTATACTAAGGCATTGGCGGTCCAGTTCTGTAAATTCCTACTTACAGGACCTGTAACAGGTTGTTTTTTTGCTTGTTTTCAAAACCCAGAAACACATAGCCCCTCCTTTCTGGATATATAGTTTGGCATTCATTCAAGTCAGTTTTCCAGCATCTGATAATGTTTTCTGATGATTTTTCATGATAATCTGGATGATGACAAGAGAAGAGTGAAAGTCAGTTATACACACACATATATATATATATACACACACAAGCTGTCTTCTTGCAAACCAAACCACAGCAGCTATAGCTAAAAATCTTGAAGGAGATTTCAAAACTGCTGCAGCATTATCTGTAAAGCAAGACCGTTGTAGATGTAGACAAAAAAAAATAAATCTGGTACATAAAATTCTGAAACTTGATTTTGATAAATTGCAAAAGGAAATAAGGGCACTTGTGGGTTTTTTTTTTGATTGAACACATTTGAAGCATGATAAAGTCATCCATTTACATGCTTTAGGAGGAATGTGTTTGTTCAGCTTGGTGCAAAGGAAGGTTCTTTCATGCTTAATGTGGCTTTTAATGCTTTCAAGTATTATGAAATATCTTTCATTTCTAAACTCCTACACAGAATGACTCACCCCCCCCCCCTCTCTCTCTCTCTCTCTCTCTCTCTCTGTGTGAGACCAATACCAACTTAACAAAGTTTTTTAATTAAACAAGGTATCTCTCTGTAGTTGCTTTATCATGAAAACAGACCAGATGACCCATTTGTGGGATACCTCTGTTTATAATCAATCTACATAACATTGGGTCATTTCACAGCTGTACTGTTTTAGAGGTCAGTCTTCATCATCATCTGTATAAACCGAAGTCAAATACAAATGGGGTTCAGACTGAAAATTTTCAAATAATTTGTACCTTTTCATGATTTACCACTATCGATGGTCATTTTTCATGTTTCTAAAAGATGGCATATGATCTTGAAGACGTTTGATTTGGAATATAATTAGCATCTTGTTGTTGCTATTGGAGCCACACCCTTACTGGTTATAAGCAGTATGTGTCATACAGACAAGAAATATATCCAGCTTTTGATGCTGAATTGGCAAAGTACCACCTGACGGAGATGGCCAGATCCTCAAGCAGGAGGTGCCTGGGTACTATTGGGTGATTAATTACCACTTATCTTTTTTGTGGGTGTTTTATTTCAACCAATTCTGACTGACTGTCTGGAAAAACACACAAATAACCAACAAGCAGATGTCAAAAAAAGTACATGAACAGAAGTCAGAAGGAAGATATTTTGGCTACAGTAATTGAGTAATACGCAGAACTCATTGAAGATTGATTCAGAGTTCTGATTCTACTGTGTCATGAAATTTTAAGGAAAACTTTATACAAGGTGAAATGTAATTTTTGTTGTTTGCATGATGTAATGAAGAATTATTACTTTGCTTTTTTAGACATGTTTTATAAAATCAGCTATTGAATTTATATTTAATTGGATTTTGATCAAGATTAATTCTGATTATTATTTAAACACTTAAATATAATCAGTACCCGTATATATAGTATGCTTAAAGTTAGATCCCTTCAGTCAAATAAATAAACTAAGAAATGCTTTTAAGTGTACTAGAGACTTTTTGTTTGATGGTTTGCAGACATGAATGGTAAATGGGTACAGATGTTTGCCATTCATTTGGGGCAGGATGCTTTAACAGGCAGGTTTCTCTCAGTTTATAGGTCATCCCCATTTACCCATCACAAGCAGTTCTCAGGAAATCCTTCCTGACTCAGAGCAACAGGGGTAAAGGCTCAAAAGTCTTGGGCTCAGTTTTACCGGAACAAACTGCAATTTACTGGAAGTTCACTATTCAAGCCCATATATATTTTTACATTATCAAAAATTAAAAATAAATAAAAATATAATAAGAAGGTGCACGTCAAACACTGTTTAGACATGGTACATGTATATGATATCAAACCTGTTTATTTTGTAACACCCCCCCCCCACAAAAAAAAAATCACCTACAACCTTAAAAATTATTTTTTTTCATAAACTTGAGTCAGCTTTTTACTATAGAGAAAAAAGTGAAGTTATGTCAAAGAAATTGAAAAGAGTATTGACTATTCTCAATACATTGTAGGTTAATGATAAGAGAGCAATGGTAGAGAGCCCAGTGGAAGCTAGGTTAATTACCTACAGTTGATCATGGTTTCCATGAGGTCAATTACTGCTATCCAGAGGGTGAAATTATAACTTACCTCAGATGGGAAGATAATTCTATGTGGTATAACCATTGTTTAATAAGTTGTCAGCTTTTACTCTACTGGACTGTGTTTTAAAATAAAAGAACTTTGAACAAATTGGGGTAGATCTTTAAAAAATTTATTACCAATCCTTATATTCTAGGCTCTTTTTATAGCCAAAAGAATATCATACTGGTATCAATTCGAAAAAACTATAATCAGCATATATGAATGTTGTCGTAAGTCGTAATGATCTCATCACAAAAAATCAGATCAATGCGTTGAATGCAATACTTCATTGTGAATAAAACAGGCAATAATACAGCTCATTGTCTTAATCCTCTTCTGACAAAGTGGAGTTCTAAGTGTATATATAAGTAGGGCAATTCTTATTACACAAGAGGCTCCAGCTACCATACACCATGCCTACATCAACAGTTACATTGCTTTTAGGACTCAGGAGTTGTCTTTTTACTGACTACCAGCTCACTACCTTGTTATGAAGTCAAATGTCAGAACTGATCAACATAAAAGTCAGACTTCTGAGGGGGAGAGTCAGAGCTAGAACAGTGGGGGGTTAACTAGCAACCCCCTCTTGTGTAATTCTGGAATCTGTAACAAAGAAACTGACGCATAGATTGCGAAACTCACGACTCCTTGTGTGTGATGAGCAGAAAATGTCTGATAAAGGGGTCTGGAACTCACTAAAGGTTCACAAGGGTCTTTCTAATTCACTGTAGAATGAGGAAATCAGAATTGTAGACAAGCCTACTAGGGCACATTTCTTGCATGCATGCTTACATGAAAAGTTCACTTCTGACATTTCAACATGCTAATCAAGGACACCTGTCTTTGGGGATTTCAAAATTTTCTTGGCTCTACAGTTTTATTTTGAAATCTGACAGTCAAAATGGGTACTCTGTTACTCTGTAGTACTATAGGCCCTTGGTAACAGATAATCATTTCTTTAACTTGGTAGATGTAGGAGATTCACACAGTTTAAACAAAAAGAAAGTAGGCTAAATTCCAACCCCAGAGTTGCCAATTTTCTATCTGATAATTTGTGGGGGTTTTATAAATAGTTTTTTGGAGGTCATTAGGGCTGTGGAATAAACATGCAGAGATCAGAAACTAGCCAGAGCAGGGGAAGAACTTTGCTGAGTGGCTATTTTCCCAGATACTTCAGAAGATAAGAAAAACTCCATCCATTATGATTCTGTAAACACTACTTGCACTTTGTACAAGTTTCCATGGAGATTTTACATAAATATTTCTTCAGGGTCTGATATATCTGATCTGTGTTTACTCTTTAATCAGGCTACCTTTTTTTTTTTCAATTTTTGCTGAAGAAAGCAAAATGCGATGATTCAGAGAGAATCCATTGATTCTTTTAGTGACTAATGATGAGAGAGAGAAAGAAAGAGAGAGAAAGAAAGAAAGAAAAAGAAAGAAAGAGATTAGTTATATATACTTCAAGCAACTTATAATAATGTGTTTTTGCAATATCTTTGTCTTTTCCTTCAAGATTTAAATTAATATTTACCGGTACTGTATACAGAGATTTTTGCGCTCCATGGTTTTTTTCCTGGCCTTCTACATTTGCGAACAGTTTTGCCCTGTCTTGAACTGACAACAGAAAATGGAATAAATGATTATAGATACTCTAGCTTTCAAATTAAAACAGTTATTTAAAAAACTGTTTTGAATTCGGCCAGTCTTTAAATTTGCCCGCTGACAATGAGGGCTAAAAGGGGAAAATAATATGGGCCGGGGTATATATACAGTATTTGATTAGTTCATTTAGTGTGAATAATAGTTCATGTACAGCAACAGCTTTTATATACATGTGTTTGTTTATATCTATATTCATAGACTCTAATTCTTTTTTTTTGCAGCAAGACTTAAAGGAATGTGGAGCCAACTGCCAGACAAATAATGGATGTAAATGTGTGGGTGAAAAAGGATCTAGGGTAAGTATTGTTATTTTTGGATGTCGTCTGTCCTATAACACACCAGACTGTGCAGACAAATTATCATTCTGTACTTTCAAAGTGGTGAACAAAATAATATAAAAACCAGGAAAGAAAGAGGGAGTCAATTAGAAACCAAATCTTTGACAGTGATTGGGAATACTTAATGATAATGAATGTAAATATGTGGGTAAAAAAAAACGGTCTACGGTATGTTTGTTCAGAGTTGAGAATGAGAATTCGAAGGAACGAAGCAAATGGGAGTTGAAAACCCAATCTCTGATAAAGAAGAGGAAAATTTTTTCAAAAAAAACAACTTATGGAGTTTAGATTTAGGAAAAGTACAGTTAGGAAGAACATGGCATATCAATTTAGAGAAATCCAATCAGGACACCCTTTCTCATGTGTGATGTGTGGATGAAAATTTATTCATATCTGCAAAATCTCATTAAACAACCAAACATTTGATTTGGATTTGAACCAACGGCAAGCATTCTCTTTAGTTCTGAATTCCCCCAAACTTAGTGTGAAGTACCGATAAGACACGGTACAGTTCTTGAACTTTAACACCTCATCGCAATCATGGTGACCAAACAGAAAACCATTTTCTCCAGAGCACTCATTAAATTCGAATAAAGAAAACGTTGCCCTGTTATTGCTGATGTAAGCATGAGGTATGTAGGTAGAAGAAGATAGAGACCGTGGGCATTGACCTCCACAGAAACCTGTTGAATTCCCATCTAAGAACTGTATCTATCATAAACTCTCTGCAATTGTGAGCAACTACCTAGCAATAACTTCTGTAAAAGTCATCATCATCATCAGCAAAAACCCACTGCATCCAACCAACCAACTCATGACAAGCCAAAACAGAGACAGCAAGGGATTTATAGGGGCTTTTCTATCAGCAGATACGATTAGGTTGTGGTAGATGAGATAGGACTTGGGGAAATAAACAACTGCCTTTAGATGCGGAGGTTTCATCAAAAGATGTTTGGAATAGTAGTAAGCCTTGCAGGCACCACTGCAGAATTAAGAAGACTTTCCCAGAGAAAAACTGATTGCTGTGAAACTCTCTCTCAGAGAGAGAGAGAGAGAGAGAGAGGTTGAAATGGTCATAATATAAAATTTAATATGGGTAAAACCAAAGTGAAAAAGCTTATTCTGTGATGAAATAAAGTTAGCATATATATATTTTTATATAGATAGATTAGTAGTGTAGTCACAAAGTTTACCCAAAAGTGGGATGGACAGCTAAAAATTAGGAGCCAAAAATACATGACAAGCCAAAAAGAGGTTCTCTTAGACCTGATAAATAATAGAGTTTCAAATTTTGAAATCAGCATCCCTAGTTGATTAAATTGATAAGACAGGTAAATAATGACTTAAAATGCCATTTTTTGTATGGCAATATCAGGTTTTTTTTATACAATTCAAGACTTGGGCAAAATGAAACTGATATCATTTATTAAAAGCATGAATTCCTTATAAGTGTGATGGCATTAACCTTGTTTTGCTGTCAAACTAATCATTGACTTACTTTTATAGGGTGTTCCCGGAGCACTGGGACCCCCAGGACCTCAGGGTCAGAGAGGTTACCCCGGCATGGAAGGACTTCCCGGACAAAAAGGTCAGAAAGGTGAAGCTGGCCCATATGGACTAAATGGACCAAAGGGAGACAGAGTAAGTGATTTCATTAACACCTGTCCAATGACTCATCACCAAGTCTGTAGGTTATATGGTACATAATTCACTGAATTTACTGTTTCGACTAAAATTGAAATATTTTAATGAAAAGAACTTCTTTTATATTTAAATATTAAAACCATTTGCTTATCCATTTCTATGATTTTAATAAATCATATGTCGGTATTTTGAAAGATATTTTGATTCAGTATCATCTATGATCATTTGAAGTAAAGAAAATTGTACTATTAAAAATCAACATTATACATGTTAAACATGATATTTGTCTTTTCTTTCTTTAGGGAAAAATGGGAATGCCTGGTTTTCCTGGTATCAATGGAATTCCGGTATGAATTTTATTTTGTTTTTTTAAAGATTTCTTGAAAAGTTTAATGGAAATGAAAAACCTTCTCAAATTTTACGGTATCATAAACAATAATACGTAGGTTAGTGTTGTCAGTAAATGAGTGTTATTGGATTGTAGGGTATCCCTGGACCCCCTGGACCCAGAGGACCTGCTGGTATGGATGGATGCAATGGAACACAGGTAATCATATTGATACTATCTACACCTGTATATATGTCTAAAAAAATGCCTTGTGCCTTGGTCCGTATCTACACCTGTACATATGTCTAAAAAAGTGCCTTGGTCCATATCTACAACTTTAAAATATGTCTACAAAAAGTGCCTTGATCATTATCTTCACCTATACATATGTCTACAAAAAAGGGCCTTGGTCCATATTTACACATGTATATACATGTACATGTATGTCTACAAAAAAAGTGCATTGGTCCATATCTACAACTGTACATATGTCTACAAAAAGTGCCTTGGTCAATTAATCTAAACCTGTACATATGTCTACAAAAAAGTGCCTTGCAGGTAAAATAGATAGACAAATTGCCTTGGTCCGGGTTTTATTGTGAATCTACTTTCAGCAATCATTATTTACCAGTAGGTATATTTACGCAGTAAACAGAACAACCTAGAAATTCCTAGAAACAGCTGAACATCGTCAGCGAGCCCATTTATTACCAATATTTAAACAACAGCGTCTTAATTTTCATGTGATAAGAGGCGTTTTTGATGATCCACACTGTTTCTTTCTTATATTTTTTGTATGGTATGTGTTTTTTCAGCAAACTCTTTCAAAATACCAAAAACCTATATCTTTTCTGAATGAATCACTTGAGATAATGATTCACAGCCTCCTGTCTTGTCATCCTTAATTTCTGTGAGAAGAAAATAACATAGGAAGCGAAGTTGTCAGTATCAGTGGCTGGCAATGCTGAACTTTATGAACTGAGCCTCCAAAGTTATAAGTCTCTCGGTCTATTAATTAAATTGACAAAGAAAACCAACCTGTCTTGTCTTTTGATTCTAATGTCAAACTCTGACTAATGTTCTGTGAACTGTATAGGTAGACTCATCTACAGATAAGATCTAAATATGTGGCAGAGGATACATATATATACATGACTATACATTTTGTACTACCGTTGTTTTAGTGTGCAATTAGGGAGCAGCTAGTTAATTCCTGCATTTCGTTAATCCTGAACAGAAACCATGATAAACTAAATAAATATTCATACTTTTATCTCATGAAATCAAATGTCTGCTAGAATGTTACTGATTCATATTCATAGTACATGCTAGTGAAGGCAGATCAAATTCTTGAAAGAAGATATAATGAACACATGTATACAATTATATTAAAGCAGAAATGTTGAAAAACATTTGAAACCCAAAATATTATAATTTTTTATGTTTTTCTGCGAGTGATATTTTAAGCATGTTTTTATGTTTTGTGGTCTGGGAATTTCAAAAATTACCCCATTTCAGACTTGCAGAGATTGAGATATCTCAATTAGAATATCTGACGTAAGT
The DNA here is from genome assembly GCA_033439105.1 of Magallana nippona. Classification (NCBI taxonomy): domain Eukaryota; kingdom Metazoa; phylum Mollusca; class Bivalvia; order Ostreida; family Ostreidae; genus Magallana; species Magallana nippona. Next base: position 20,478,277 of record CM065920.1, on the reverse strand, counting down.
GCATACTACGCACAAAACATATGATTGTCATTTGCTAGTTTACATAAACTTTTACAATGTTAGCCCTAGATTTAATTTTTTATTGTTTAAAAAAAACATTTATTTACTCACATAGGGTGATAATTTGCAGGAGTTTGATTTTTCAGCATAATAGCAAGCTATTGTTCATTATAATCGCCATCAATTTCAGAATTTCTATTCCCATGATTATCAATTTTTTTTGTCAATCTAATGTTGAAAAGTTCTTAAAATCATCCATTTAAAGGTATACTGTAGATTCCTTATTAAACGCGAGTTTAAATATCAGTGTGAAAAGCAATCCTTGCGGATTTTAAAATCTTGCTTTAATTTTTCAGCTAGTTTTTAAACTCTATGAATGTATAACAAAAAATTGTGCTCGCGATTTGATACTGCGGAATTAAGTACTCACATAAAATAAGGAATTTACAATATTTAGCTTACATACTACTTAAAGATATCATTTTAGGACTATAATAATTTCCTTTAGAAGAGGTTAGGAGGTTAATTTGTATGAATTGAAATTTTAAAGCTAAAAATTATGGAATTTTTCTTCACTGAGTCATAGTTTATGGCTAAAAAAAATACTAAATAAGATTTTAAGGTAGATCTGATGGGTAGATTGTTGACATCCAGCCTCTTGTAATCATTTTAAAATTTAATATGGGTACTTATAAATAAGTGTAAAATAATTCATTGTTTGAATGGCTGATCGGAAATGCCTGAACAAAATGACTGATGCCTAATTACTTATCTTCAGGTCAGAAGACACATTTATTGTTTAACAGTGTGTAAATTTTGGGGGGCATCATGCTGAGATAAGTCCAGAGCAGGAACACTTACAGGGGGTAGAGCTGCTTTATCTGGTCAGATAAGATAATCTCATTACTAAAGACTCAACAGGGATTCTGTGTTCACCCACACACATGAGGGAGGCTGTCTGTTAGGGTTCCTGTTATGGGGTCTGATAAACTCCATTACTTATCACAGCAGGGGTTTTGACACCATTCAAAGTACTTATATACTTTTTCTGTTGGTAGATAGGACTTCAGCTTCACCCCCCTCCTCTATTACAGGGACATTACTTCAAGAACAAAACTCTCTGGGTCCCCTGCTTCTTCTAAAAAAAAAAATAGGAAAGAGAATACCGGTAGTTTCCAGTATTTCACTTTCAATCTGGCAAAGGCTATGAGAGAATCTTAATAAGGTGCTTGTGACCTTTGACCTATGTCTGTTAGATCACCA